>JAYESD010000002.1:269215728-269237182 GCA_036927565.1 Tuctoria greenei | reverse complement strand
CGTTTATGACCCTCGACATTTGGCGCGCCAGGTAGGGGCTTTTTCCTCGTCAAGATCTCCACCAGCAGCAATGGTGAACGACGAATCCAACGCCGGTTCATCCAGGGCGCAGTCGTGGCGACAGATAGTGGCGGAGGATCAGGCGTCATCCCGCTCTAGGGCAGGCTACCGCTCTAGGGCAGGAAGGTCAGGACCTTCGCGTCGCCCTGCAGTCACTTCGCCGGCTGCGGGCCGACACGCCACCCCACAGCGTACTCCAGCCGTGACAGCAATCACGGCGCCACCAGCTGCAAGCCCGGAGAGTGCGCTCGCAGCAGCGTGCGCGCTACTCCACAACCCTCCTGCTGGGAATGCTCCTCAGGAAGCAGCTCACAGTGGATCAACGATGTCGACCACCTCGTCACCGCTGCACTCAACGCGCCTCCGCTGAGGGAGACACAGGCCCAGCCGATGCATGTGTCATTGTCGCGAACGGCGACAATTGACCAGTGGACGGCAGACTCGCGCTCGACCAGGATCTCAACAACAGATCTGAGAACCGGGCTGCAGCGCCGCAGGGCCGGAGAGGACTGCCGAGTCACCATCGAGCACTAGAGGGAGCGTCGGCGCAACCTCGAGGCAGATTACAGCGTGCCGGGCCCCGTGCCCCCAGCTCATGCTGTGCCTCCACCACACCAGACGTACGTTGCACCTCCGCCACACCAGGCGTACGTCGCGCCTCCTGCACAGGCGTATGCAACACCACCCCAGCACCAGATGTACGCAGGCCTGCCTGCTCACCCGGGGTATGCGCTACCGCCGCCGGCACCAGTCAGCCCCAGCCAAGGGTGTGCAGCGCTAGCGCCTCACCTTCGTTTCATGGTCCGGCCACGAAAGTTCTGGCCGCACATGCCGGAGAAGTACGACGGGAACGTCAACCCGAGCGAGTTCCTGCAGATCTACACCACTGCGATACTAGCTGTAGGAGGCGACGAGGCCATTTTGGCTAACTACTTCCCCGTCGTCCTGACCGGCCCCAGCTCGGTCATGGCTCATGAACCTGCCCCAGGGGTCCATAACCTCTAGGGATGAGTTGTGCCGACAGTTCGTGGCTAACTTCGGGAGTTCCTACAAGCGCCCCGGCACCGAGCTTGACCTCCACGCCGTTAGACAGCGTGCTGGAGAGTCGTTGCGATCGTTCATCCAGCGGTTCTCACAGGTACATAACACCATCCCTCATGTTGCTAGCGCATCGGTTATTGTTGCGTTCAGACAAGGTGTGAGGGACAAGAAAATGCTCGAGAAGCTAGCCACGCATGAAGTGCGTGATGTCTCCGAGCTGTTCTCCCTGGCAGGCAGATGTGCTAGGGCAGCTGAGGGGCGCAACTGGCACTCCTAGCCATCCTCAGAAGCAAGGGAAGCCACCACGACTGAGGAAGGAGCCTCTGCGAGGAACAGAGGCAAGAAGAAGAAGAAGGGCAGTGGCAAGAACAGGCCAAAGCCCGAAGCCCAGGCAATGGCAGCTGCGGCACCCGGCGGAGCCCGGGCGTCGCGTTGAGACAAGCGCCCTAGGCAGTCGCCTGAGCCCGAGGAGCCCGACTTCAAGTGCCCGGTGCACCGTACAAATAGCCATAGTGCTAGCGAGTGCCGGGAAGTGAAGAGGTTCGCGGAACGTTTCCGCGAACAGAAACAGAGGCAGCAGCGCCAGGAGGGCGCACCCCCCCCCCCCCCCCCCCCCCCCCCGCCAGAGGGAGGGCAAGCAGAAGGCTGATCCTGAGAAGGAGGATGACAGCGAGATGGGGTTCCAGGAACCCCAGCGTGCGGTCAAGTCCGTCTTCGAGGGTGGCGACTCCGACTCCAGCAGTGATAAGGAGCACCGCAAGACCCTCCATGTCATCTACGGGGGAGCCACCGACCCCACGTCCTGAAACGCGGTGAAAACCCTGCGACGGGCAGTGGCTGCAGTGGCCCCCAGCCCAAGTCCGGCTCCCCACCACAAGTGGATGAGCACGGCGATCAGCTTCGACGCTTCTGACTGCCCGAAGAACATGGCAGGGGCAGGAGTGCTCCCACTGCTGGTGTCCCCGACCATCGCCAACGTGAAGGTCTTTCACGTGTTGATAGATGGAGGGGCGGGCCTCAACCTCATCTCCACGGTGGCTTTCTGAAAGCTGCAGCTGCGGATGTCCCAGCTCACACCCTCGAGCCCAGCTCACACCCTCGAGCCCGTTCTTGGGTGTCGGACCTAGGCAAATCCTCCCGTATGGTAACATACACCTCCCGGTGACCTTCGGGGCCCCGGAGAATTACCGTACAGAGAGTGTTTTATTCGACGTGGCAGACGTCGACCTCCCCTTCAACGCAATCATCGGGAGGCCATCCCTCTACAGGTTCATGGCTGTAGCCCACTGCGGCTACCTCGTCTTGAAGATGTCAACGCCTTCCAGTGTCCTCAGGATCAGAGGGGACCGCTCAACTGCAGTGTCAGCCTTGGAGCAGCTCCAAGCACTTGCAGCGTGGAGGGCTCCGATCCCAGGAGGCTCGAAGGAGATTCGGCCAGATCAAGGCCCGGCACAGCGAGCCTCCGCTACTGCACCCCGAGTGCAACCTGCCAACGACGACGACGTCCCCGTGAAGGTCGTCAGGATTGGCTCCGAGGCTGCCCAGACAACCCGTATCGCAGGGAACTTGGACAGCAAATAGTAATGCGCTCATCACCTTCCTCCGGGACAACGTCGATGTGTTTGCATGGAAACCATCACAAATGCCCGGGATCCCCAGGGAGGTGATTGAGCACCATCTGAAGATCTACCCAGATGCCCGACCGGTATAGCAGAAGCCCAGGAAACAGTCCATCGAGCGGCAGAACTTCATCCGTGGAGAAATTAAGAAGCTGCTCGATGTTGGTTTCATCTGGGAGGTTCACCACCCACGGTGGTTGGCCAACCCTGTTGTCGTTCCCAAGGCTGGCAGGAAGCTCCGGATGTGCATCAACTACACCAACCTCAATAAGGCATGTCCAAAGGATCCATACCTCTCCCTAGGATAGATAAAATAGTAGACTCAACATCAGGCTGTGATCTTTTGTGTTTCCTAGATGCGTATTCCGGTTTTCACCAAATACCTATGTCTAGGGAAGATGAGGAACACACTGCTTTCATAACAGTAGACGGCCTGTATTGTTATGTCTCCATGCCTTATGGTCTCAAAAATGCTCTCCCCACCTTTGTACGTGCAATGCATAAGACATTCGGGGACCTCATTAGAGATCTGGTAGAGGTGTATGTCGACGACATCGTGGTAAAAATCAGGGACAACACATCCCTATTAGGCAACCTAGCCCAAGTCTTCAGCAAGCTGCGCACGACACGCACGATGCTGAACCCCGACAAGTGTGTCTTTGGGGTCTCTGCAGGGAAGCTCCTTGGTTTCTTGGTATCGCACCGAGGGATCGAAGCTAACCCAGAGAAGATCAAGGCGATAGAGCTGATGCGGCCGCCGGCCCGCATCAAGGACGTGCAGAAGCTTGCAGGATGTTTGGCAGCCCTCAGTCGGTTCAGCTCAAGACTGGCTGAGCGAGCCCTGCCCTTCTTCAAGATTCTGCGGAAGTCAGGCCCCTTTGAGTGGACTGAGGAAGCTGAAGCGGCCTTCCAGGAGCTCAAGAAACATCTGACGATGCTACCCATTATGGTGGCGCAAAAACCCGGCGAACCGCTCCTGTTGTACATCACCGCAACAACGAAAGTGGTCAGCATGGTCTTGGTTGCAGAGCGGCCGGAGCTACTGCCGCAACAAGCACCAGAAGGAGCCCCAGAGGGGGAGGCCGAGCCTCAAGGCCTGAAACCAGAAGAGACCCACCCCGCTGTGAGTTCCAGTGACCAAGTGCGTTACGGTTCCAAGCCCCTGGAGGCCTAGCTAGACCCTGGGAGCCACATTCCCCAGGATACAGACGCATTGCAAGGAGCCCCGGACCCCTCAGGGAGGGTTCGGGCCTCCCAATGGCCAGTCTACAACGTCAGTGAGGTCCTCCAGGAAGCAAAAACAAGATACTTGGAGGTACACAAACTGCTGTATGCAGTGCTCATCGCGTCGAGAAAGCTCCGGCATTACTTCCAGGCTCACAGGGTTTCAGTGGTCACCTCCTTCCCACTGAAAACCGTACTCCACAGCCCCAATTCGACTGACAACATTGCCAAGTGGGCAGTGGAGCTGGCTGAGTTCGACCTGGAGTTCTTACCTCGACATACAATCAAAAGCCAAGCACTGGCGGACTTCTTGGCCAAATGGACCCCATCACCGAGCAACCCGGGGGGCCCGGACAATGGTGAAACGGTGCCCAAGGCTCCAGTTTTCACTGAGACCCCCTGGATGCTCTACTTCGACGGCTCCTCCCGGAAGCAAGGGGCCGGAGCCGGGGTCCTGCTCCTCACCCCGACTGGGGAGCAGTTCAAGTACATGGTGCGCCTCGACTTCAAGGCGACAAACAACATGGCAGAGTATGAAGCCGTAATCTTTGGGCTGAAGACTGCCCTGACCCTCAATGTCCGACAGCTTCTGGCTAAAGGTGATTCTCAACTGATTATCAAGCAAGCCAAAGGAGAGTGCAGCTGCAACGACCCTCAGTTAGCAGCATACCTGCTGCACGTCCGGAAGCTGGAGAAGGACTTTGAAGTCTTGGACTTGTGCCATGTACCCCGAGCCGACAACTCAGTCGCATACGACCTGTCAACAAAGGCCTCCATAGGGGCCCCAGTGCCCCAAGGAGTCTTTGCAAGGACTTTACCGCGACCAACCGCCCGGGCAGCCGAACCGGGCGAAGGGGGTGAGCCCAGCACCTCGAAGCTGGCAGTCCCGGTGACCCTGCTACCGTGGAGTCCGCCAAGGATCGTATGCGCCACCGGGGGCTCCGAGCTACTGGGTGCCCAAGATCCAGAGGCTCAAGCAAGTCCCGATGCATGGATCTCAGAGGTCCGGGACTACTTGAAAGACAATATCCTTCCCGAAGAACATGCCCTGGCAGAAAGGATTGTTCGCATGGATAAAAGGTACATGCTGGTGGAAGGGGATCTCTACTGGCATGGCGCCAACGACATCCTACTGCGATGCATTACCCGGGAGGAGGGCTGCGACTTGCTCGCAGAGATCCATGGAGGCGAGTGCGGGAACCACGCGTCCTCCCGCACGCTCGTCGGTAAAGCCTTTCGGCATGGCTTTTACTGGCCGACAGCACTCCAGGATGCCACCGAGATGGTAAAGAGATGCAAGGCGTGCCAGTTCCATGCCAAGCAGATCCACACACCAGCTCAGGCGCTGCAGATGATCCCTCCCTCATGGCCATTCGCTGTATGGGGGTTGGACATCCTGGGACCCTTTCCCAGATCCGTCGGAGGATTCTAGCATCTCTACATCGCCGTAGATAAGTTCACCAAGTGGCTGGAAGTTGCCCCAGTTGTCACCATCAACAAGCAGTCAGCAGTAAAGTTCATCAAGTCGATCGTCTGCCGGTTCGGGGTCCCGAACAGAATCATCACTGATAACGGGACCCAGTTCACAAGTGCAGCGTTCCAGGAATACTGCGAGGACCTGGGGATCCAAGTCTGCTATGCATTTGTTGCTCATCCAGAGAGCAATGGGCAGGTCGAGAGAGCCAATGTAGAGATCCTCAAGGGCCTCAAGACTCGCACATTCTCACACCTTGAGAAGCATGGTGCAAATTGGGTGGATGAGCTTCCGTGTGTGCTGTGGGCTAGCCGGACATCAACCAGCCAGGCCACGGGGGAAACGCCTTTCTTCTTGGTGTACGGGGCAGAGGCCGTCCTCCCCCCAGAAATTACCATGGGATCCCACCGTGCCTGGAGGTACGACGAAGCCGCGCAGGACCAGCTCCAGTGTGAAGACCTGGACCTCGTCGACGAGAGACGAGTGCGAGCGGCTCTACGAAATGCACGGTACAGGCAGGCGCTCTGGCGCTACCATCAGAGGACCGTGCGGAGTAGGGATCTAAAGGTAGACGACCTAGTGTTGCGCCACATACTCTCCCGGGAAGGGTCTAACAAACTCTCCCCTAGCTGGGAGGGTCCCTTTCGGGTAACAGAGGTTTGCCGCCCAGGATGCGTTTGCCTGGCCACGGAGGACGGACAGCGATTACCCAACCCATAGAACATCGAGCACCTCCGTAAGTTCTACCCCTAGACCAGGGTTGTGGAAATGCTATTTCATTGTAAAGGTTACATATTGTCTCAGGACGGCACTTAGGATAAGGGGATGGGGCTCCGAGTGCACAATCCTCTTAGCCTGGTCCAGAACCCTATGTAGGTGCACTCGACTCCATCTAACACCCAGGTCGGGTTATTCCCCTTGTAAAGTCTTCTCCATCTTATGAGAAACTACAATGAAAGAATGTTGCCCTGCCTGGTATAGGGTTTTTCAATTCAGAAATTATCTTTAATTTTTATGATGTTGCTGTAAGCCCGCCATAGCTCGTGATCTATCATGAGCGCTGTCGTTTTTCCCCTGCATTAGCAATAGTGGGAGCCTTGCTAACTGGAATGCAGGTGGGGTTGCTTAAGGTACCTGCAATGCGCCTGGGGCCTCGGATGTTCCAATGCTCGGGGGCCTGTGTCTCCAGATGGTCTACCCCGGAAAAGGCTTACGCCGAGCGGGAGGTCCAGGGCCACAGCCTGCTTAGTCTGGTCCCGTACCCTAAGCATGTGCGCTCTGCCTCCCCAGCACTACAGCCGAGTACTGGGGGCCAGATGGACCATGCTTGGGTAGTATAGACGACGAGTCCAAGGTGCAGGAGCACTGAATTACCCAAGCCCCACGAGTCAGCCTAGGATCGTAAGTCAAGCGACACTACAAAAAGAGCAGGGGTAACGTGACCAACGGACAGAATTACTTCTCCTTTTTGATCTATGTACAGGTCTTTGAAGAAGTTATTCCAGCAACCACCATCAGAGTATCCGCGAAGATAGTGGGCACCGACGGACTGGAGCTCTAGCGGCACCCCCAGGGGGCCCGCTGTTGACCTCTCACTGAAGATGGCGGGCACCACCGGACTGGAGCTCCGGCGGCACCCCCAGGGGGCCCGCTGTCGACCTCTCACTGAAGATGGCGGGCACCGCTGGACTGGAGCTCCGGCGGCACCCCCAGGGGGCCCGCTATCGACCTCTCGCTGAAGATGGCGGGCACCGCCGGACTAGAGCTCCGGCGGCACCCCAGGGGCCCCGCTGTCGATGTACCTGCATACTCAGCTACGGCAATGCAACCTACGCATCCTAGGCCCCCCTGCACCCGTCCGCCCTAAGTCCTAAGTGTATGATAGGTGTGCCCACAACAACTGGCCACGCCTGTCAGGGGGCCATACTTTGGGGGACGGCAGGTCCTCGAAGTTAAGGAACAACAAGCAGCTGGAAGACATTGCTGGAAATAAAAGCAAGTTGAGTATAAAAGGGCACCACAAACAGATTTTTTATCACACAAATAAAGAGTTTGTCACCATAGCCAGCCACCAGACAAAAACAGAAAGATAAAAACTTAAACAGATGCCCGGGGAGCCCTCAGCCGCTCCGCTGGAACCTTGAGGCGATGAGTGTCACCGCATCCGAAACTTCAGACTTGGCGGCCTTTTCCCTCTCGGCAATGGGCCCCTCGAGGACCGGCTGCAGGGAGACGTCGGGGTACCAGCTCCGGTAGAAGGACAGGATGTGCGTCGCCACCTCCTTCACCAGCATCCGTCCCTCGGCCTCCAGCTGGTTGTCGAGGATGGCCCCCAGCGAGCGCATCCTCGAGCTGGTGGAGTCAAGCGCCGGGAACACCTGACTCACCTCCTGCGCCGGCTCCCCCACGCGCGTCGGGCTGAAGCCGAGCGGCACCAGAGCCGAGTCGGCACCACCAAGGAACTCCTAGACCTTCTGGGCCTCGGCGGAGCGCGCCGCCCGGAGCTTCGCCACCTCCTGCTGGGCCGCCGCCAGTGTCCGGGGGCCGCCGTCCAGGAACCGCTTCTCCTTGGCCGCCAGGGCCCTCTCGCGCTCGCCGACCCCCGCCTCATGGCGGTTCAAGTCACCCTCCTTGAGGGCGACGTTGAACTCGCGGTCTAGGAGGGCCTGGCGCTCAACGGAGTGGGCTTGCTGCGCCTCAGCCACGGCGGCTTCCCAGCGGTCCAACTCGGCGGGGCGGACTCTCGCCCCTTCCTGCTAGAGGATGAGCCCGCGGCAGGTCGCCTCCACTTTGGCCTGCTTCGCCGCCAGCTCCTGCTCCCATTCGGCTAGAGTAGCCTCCCGGAGGGACAGCAGGTGCTGAAGGTCTTCGTAGGCCTGGAGGCGAGAGCTGGCCTCAGCATAGATGGCCTCGGCATCTGCCTTCAGCTTCTGGGTGATGGCGTCCAGCTGCGCGATGAGGTCGCGCTCCTGCTCGAGGATCTTCATCTCCTCCCAAACGACCGCCTCCCGCTGGGCCGCTCGGCTCTTCGCCAGCCAGGTCCGGGCCTCCAGGGTCCTCGCCCACTCCCGGAGCCGGTCGTCCTCGTCCTCGAGCCGCCCTTTCTCCCGGGCAAGGGCCGCCTGGGCCTGCCGGAAGCCGGAGTAGGCCACGGCCATAGCCTCGGACAGGGGGAGAGGCTCCACCATAGCAGCGGGCCCCTGCCTCCACACTTCCTCCACATCGTCCTCCATTTGAAGGACCACTGGGGAGGCGGGGACCAAGGCCCCCTCCCGGGTGGCAGCACCCGGGGCGGTGGCGCCAGCCGTCATAGCAGTGTCGAAGGGCGCGGCAACATCGGCCAGCACAGAGTAGCTGGTGGACGTGGAGTTGTTGGCAGGCACAGCGGCAGTCGTCGGCGCGCGCGGCTGGGCTCCGGCAGCCACTGCGGGGGTCTCAGGCATGGAGGCCTGAGGTACCCCGGCGGCAGCAGCCTGGTGCACCGGAGTAGGACCCCCCAAACCCGCGGCGGGGGGCCCTGAGTGTGCTGGGGGGGCCTGTGGTGGTGGTGTCGGCGGCACCCCCGACGTCTGGCGCCCCTCCGAACGGAGAGGGAACGCTGGGGTCCCGTCAGCATTGAGGAGCGTCCCCCTCTTGCGCGTGGAGGACTCGGGCGGCAAAGTGGCACCATCAGGGCCCCCTACCGACGAGCGCGGCAGGGCCCCGGAGTCGTGACAAGGGGCAGAAGGCGCCAGCGGCGGCGACCGGGCGCACTTCTTGGGGGACGGGTTCAGCATCGGAACTGGCACCTTCCCCTTCCCCTTGTCGGTGGGGCCGATGACGCCACCCCATGGATGGTGCTAGGGGCCGCTTGAGGAGTCGTCGCTTGAAGAACCAACGTTGCTTAAGGGAGCCTCGCCTCCCTCAGCGTCGTCGACAATGTTGACCCCCGGAACGGGTCCCCGATCTGGCGTCGCGCTAGCCCGGACTCGTCAAGCATCGGCATCGTCTTCAGCAGCTGCCTCCTCAACTCGGAGTCCGAGCACAAGGGGCGGAAGGCCGACAGAAGAGCCAACGCCTCAGCGGAGATGTCGTCGGGGCAGACCCGGGTCAACATGTCAAGCAGCTGCTGCTCGCCCAGGTCGGAGCCGGGGCCGGTCTCGAGCCGGGTGCAGTCCGACAGGCCGGTGAACATCGACGCCGGACGGGCGTGGTGCTGAAGCGGAGCTATGCGGCGAGACATGAAGTCCCTCAGCACCATGGCAGATGACAGCCCGTGGTTCGCCAACATCTGGATCCTCTCCAGCACCGGGTTGAACGCCTCCTCCAGCTCTGGGCGCTCCTCCCAGAATGATCGCTCGGAGTAGGGGATCCCGGTGGGGAGGCACATCCGGTCGTGGGCCTCGACCTTGGCGATCATACAATCTTCACGCCACAGCTCCCACCTCGCGGAGTTGAAGGAAGCAATGTACCTCGTGGGGACCTTTGTCCGGTGCTGGAAATAGTAGGCACCGAGGTGCTCCTTCGAACTCCTGCCGGTGGCCCTCAGTACAAAAAAGTACCGGAAGAGCTTCACTGACGGCATCACCCCCACGAACATCTAGCAGAGGTGAGCGAAGACCGCCAGCATGGCGATCGAGTTCGGCACGAGGTGGTGGAGTTGGAGGCCGAAGGTCTCCAGGAGCATGACCAGGAAGGCGGATGCTGGCGGGACGAAGCCGGCCAGCACGTACGACGAGAAGAGTACCATCTCCCCGGCGGAGAGGCTCAGCGGGAGCCTCCCGGGACGGAGCCACAACTCCCGCTCAGGAGTATGCCAGCCGAGAAGCCGGCGCATGGGGGCCAGGTTAGCGGACCTGGACAACCTGGACTTGGGCAAGATGCTCGCCATGGGGGTTGAGGGAGGAAGCTCTGGACGGGGAGACTGGGAACTAGAGCGCAAGAACTGGGCTTGAGGCAAAAGCACGAGCGCAGGGATGCAGAGGCAGGAGAAAGGACCCTCAGGGGGAAAGTTCTCTTTTTATGCACCCCTGCAGGCCAACAGGCGCAAAAGTGTGGATCGCTGTAGCCTGAGTAAAAGAGTAATGAACCCGTATGGGCAATGACATGAGGGCCCGGGTTGCTCGACAAAGAAGGCGAGCCGGGCAGCTAGCTATGCGGGAGGTAACTCGGCGGTTTCCAAAAGGGCAAAAGCAGCAGAAGTGCAGGAGCCACCTTGGGAACCACCGCAGTTAAAGCATGATTGAAGGAGGGAGTCACATCGCGCGGCGCCCGTTCAGCGCCTTCACTTACCGAGAGGGGACACGTCGCCTCAACAGCAGGGGCGTGTAGCCTGGGGAACTGCCTCGAAGTGGAATCGGAAGAGTTGCGCGGGAAGAAAAGGGAGAAGACCCCACCTGCGGTATCGACGACTCTCCCGAGGTGGGCTCGGGGGCCACTGTCGGTACCCTGCAGACCGGATACCCCCGCGCACAGGAGAAAACCGCTAAGGACTCCGCCTCTGCCTAAGAGGCCGAATCTGAGGCTGCCACGTTGAGGAGGGAAGGACCAGATCCTACCTCCCCGTCGGGGGAGGCTCCCAAGCTGCCATGTGGCCGGCAGGACTGGACCCACACCTCCCCACTGAGGCGGGCTCCGGAGCCACCACGTGGCCAATCGGGACCTCAGGGCCAAGCCCGTGCCCTCGCAGGGAAAGGCACCGGAGCTACCACGTGGCCTGCAGGGCTGAGCCCCCACCCCTCCATAGGGGTGGGCTCCGAATGCACCGCGTGGCCTGTTCCGTCAAGTGCTTTACTTCCCGCAGAGGCAGGCTCCAGCACAACCACGTGGCGGACGACCAACACAGTGCGGTAGGAAGCCGCAGTAAAGGAACGCGTGCGCTGCTTAGACAGGCATTAAGTACGCGCGCCTTCCCCAGGCAAGCTGAGCCGCACTTGCGAAAGTCAAGGCTCCAGTGTCATGTATTGTCCGAGTAGCCGGTACAGACCCGCGCCGCAAGACGGACGAATGGGCCGCAAGAACAAGACGGACGAGACGTGCACGGCCATCATCACCAACTATGTGTAGCCCTGGCGCACGACGCGGCGGGACGGCGCATTGACATCCCTGACAAAGGAAAGTAGATAGCAATTAATCCTAGATCTTGTATAGGATTTGGCTCTCCCCAGGACCACCTGTCGGGTACTGGGACCCACCTTGTGACTGCAAAGTCCTTGAACTATAAAAGGGCTCTGCAGACGACCTTCGCAGGGGGACGGAAATTAGACCAAGGCTCATACACGCTCAAGCAAGGCAATACACAAACACTTCCGTGGACGTAGGGTATTACGCTCCGGCGGCCCGAACCACGTAAATCCCCTGTGTTCACCACCCTGTTGTGTTCGATCTCCTGGGACTAGCCCTCGTGAATCCATAGAACCTCTGCGGGCTGCTCTCTAAGCAGGTTCGGGGGAAGTGTCGTTTACGACCTTCGACAAACACTTTTGCCGATATTGTAAAGCTGATAATCATGAGATCTCCCAATATTTTAAGCTGAAAAATAAAGAAGAAAGAAAGAAAAAGAAAGAGTTGGATAAATCTTTTGTTGAAGCTAGTATTGCTGAGAATTTAGATAGTGGAGAGTCACTTATGGTCATCTCTAATGCTAAAAAGCGTATGTCTTGGGTTCTTGATTCGGTTTGCTCTTTTCAAATTTGCTCGCATAGAGAGTGGTTTTCTGATTATTCTAATATTCATGATGGTGATGTTATTATTGGTGATGAATCTTCACTTTAAATTATTGGAATTGGTTCTATTCAAATTAAAGTTCATGATGTCACTTTCAAGACCCTTACCAATATTTGTTATGTTCTAAAAATGAAGAGAACCTTATTTCTTTGGGCACCTTTGAAGCAATGGGATTCAAATTTTCTGCTGATGATGGTGTTCTTAAGGTCTCTCAAGGTAACCGTGTGGTTTTAAAAGCAAATCGTATGAACAATCTCTATTATTTGCAAGGATCCACAGTTACAGGTACTGTAGCTATTTCTATTGCATCCAACACATTAAACACGAAGCTATGGCATATGCGACTTGGTCATATGAGTGAAAAAGGTATACATATCTTGCATAAAAGAGGTTATTTGGACGATATTGGTAAATTGGAGTTCTGTGAACATTGTGTTTTTGGCAAACAAAAGAGGGTTAGTTTCTCTTTATCAACTCATTGCACTAAAGGAATACTTGATTATATTCATTCTGATCTTTGGGGTCCTGCTCCTCATTGTTCAATTGGAGGTCGTGAGTATATGATCACGTTCTTGCAAAGTTTGGGCTTATTTCTTGAAGCATAAAAATAAAGCTTTTCCTACGTTCAAGTTGTGGAAAACTTTAGTTGAAAATCAGACTCACAGAAAAATCAAGAAATTGAGGACCGATAATGGATTGGAATTTTGCAGTGGTGAGTTTGATTCATTTTGTGTTGATCATGATATTGCTAGACATAAAACCGTTTTAGGTACTCCTCAGCAAAATGGTGTTGCAGAAAGGATGAATCGACAATTCTGAAAAGGTCCTGTTGTATGCTTTCTAATGCAGGTTTATGGGAAAAGCAAAGTTTATAGATTGCAACTGCTTCTATAGCATGTTATTCGATTAATCGCACTCCTAATTTAACGATTGATTTCAAAATTCCAGAAGAAGTATGGACATGTAAACCTATTGATTATTCCAACCTTAAGATTTTTGGTTGCATCGCTTGTGCTCATGTTAACAATGGAAAACTTATGCCAAGAGCTCAAAAATGCATTTTTGTTGGCTCTGGTTGTGGTGTCAAAGGATAGCGTTTATATTGTCCAGATTCTAGAAAGGTGATTATCAGTCGTGATGTTACTTTTGATGAGAGTACATTTAAATCTGCTGGAGGTATTACTGCTATTGGTTCTTCATCCACACCTATACCTGAAACTACTGCTCAAAATCTTGAGGTACATGTACCAGTTAATGATGATTCTGTTGCTTCTTCTACTACACAGTCAGTTTCTACTCCTGCACCTCCTGTTATTGATAATCACAATATTGCAATTGATAGACCTGGAAGGAATATTGTTTTGCCACAACGATATCGTGACACTGATAGTATGGATCATTATACTTTCATTATTGCTCAAGATACTAATGGTGCATTTGAACCTTCTTCTTATTCGGAAGCTATCTCATGTGATAATTCATCTCAATGGTTAGCTGCTATGAATGATGAATTTGAGAGCCTTCAAAAGAATTCTACATGGGATTTGGTTGAGCTTCCTGTAGGTAAAAGACCTTTAAAGTGCAAGTGGATTTATAAAAAGAAGGAGGGTGTACCTGGAGTTGAACCATCAAGATTTAAAGCTCATCTAGTTGTGAGAGGTTTTGAACAAAAGGAAGGTATTGATTTTAATGAGGTTTTCTCTCCTGTTGTTTGTCACTCTTCTATTCGAGTTATGCTTGCAATTGTTGCTATGTTTGATTTGGAGCTAGAGCAACTTGATGTCAAAACTGCTTTTCTTTATGTTGATTTAGATGAGGAGATTTATATGACACAACCTGAGGGTTTTCCTGCTCCTGGTCAAGAGCACTTAGTATGTCATTTGAAGAAATCTCTTTATGGTTTGAAACAAGCTCCTAGGCAGTGGTATAAAAGGTTTGACTCATTTATGCTTGCACATGGTTATTCTAGAAGCAATTATGATCATTGCATTTACTTGAAGCAGTTCTCCAATGGATCTTTTGTGTATCTACTGCTCTATGTTGATGATATGCTTATTGCTTCTCATGAAAAGTCACTAACTGATGAATTGAAGGCTCAACTTAGTGATGAATTTGATATGAAAGATCTTGGACCAGCTAAAAATATTCTTGGGATGGAAATTAAACGTGGCCGTCGTGCTGGTACTCTATTTTTATCCCAGAAAAGTTACATTGAGAAAGTGCTTGAAAGGTACAATCTCAATAAATGCAAATCCGTTCCTACACCGTTTGCTTCACATTTTAAGTTGTCATCTTTGCAATGTCTCGATAATGAAGAATATAGAGAGTACACGGCTCGTATTCCATATTCTAGTGCTATTGGAAATCTCATGTATGATATGATCTGTACAAGACCCGATTTGGCTCATGCTGTTAGTGTGGTTAGTAGATTTATGCATAATCCAGGCAAAGAACATTGGAATGCAGTGAAGTGGATTCTTCGTTATTGAAAGGTACTTCTAACTTCGGATTATTATTTGACAAGAATTCAGTAAAGTCAAATGATGTTATTGGATTTGTTGATTCTGATTATGCTGGTGATCTTGATAAAAGATGCTCCATCTCTGGCTATGTATTTTCTTTATGTGGTTCTGCTGTGAGTTGGAAGGATACCCTTCAATCTATAACTGTTCTCTCTACCACTGAAGCAGAGTATGTTGCTGCTATTGAAGAGGTTAAAGAAGCTATTTGGATGTGTGGTCTTGTTTCTGAACTCGGTGTTCCTCAGGATGTCATAAAGGTTAATTGTGACAGCCATAGTGCTATTTGTTTGACCAAGAATGACAAGTATCAATTCAAGACCAAGGACATTGATATCAAGTATCATTTCATTCGTGATGTTGTCGCAGAAGGCAAGATTGTTGTTGAAAAGATACATACAGATGAAAATCCTGCAGACATGCTTAAAACCCTAAACCCTAAAATACATGCTTACAAAGTCATTATCTAATACCAAGTTCAAGCATTGTCTTGACTTGGTAGACATTCGTCGATTTTAGCATCCTAGTGGTATTTGGGAGACAGTTTTCTATAGATTTAGAGTCAGGGGGAGATTTGTTAGGATATGACTCTACCTTTTGTATGCCTACGCCTATAAATATAGGTCACCCTCGTACTTGTACCTCAACCGTAATAATAGATCTGTTTCCCGTGGTTTTTTACTCCTCCACTTTGGGGGAGTTTTTTTCGACGTTAAATCCTATGTCCCCTATTAACCCTAACACTCCCAAAAAAGTTCACCCGTGCCACTGATAAAATCTGCCATCGTTTTCTTTAGGCTGGAGACAGACAGTTACATGGAGGCCAGTGCAAAGTGAATTGGTCCCGTGTGTGCCGACCTTTCTGTTTTGGGGGTCTTGGCATTGCGGACCTTGAGCGGTTCAGTCGAGCACTTCAGGTAAGATGGTTATGGGCAGAATGGGAGCATCCAAACTGAGCTTGGAGTGGTATGTCCCTCCCAATCGACGATTCAGACCGGAACTTGTTCGCAATCCCACGTCTGTCACCCTCGGCAACGGGCAACGAGCAAGGTTCTGGCACTCCAGTTGGCTCCATGGTTGTGCGCCAGCCTTGATCTTCCCTGGTCGTTATTCCTCTTGCTGAGGCAAGCATAGATCAGTGGCGCAAGCCTTGCACAATGGTCGATGGATCAGGGACACCTTGCATAACATCGCTAGTGATCAGCTGACCCACTTCATCAGACTTTGGGTCCTTGTAGATGAGGCAATACAATCCTTCGACCCAGACCGGGAGGACTCCATTACCTGGCGCCTCGCGTCGTCAAGACATTATTCATCCCGCTCGGCCTACTACCTTCAATTCGAAGGTGGACTCCGGTCCTCCTTTCAGATGGCAGTTTGGAAGGTGCGGGCGCTTCCTCAGTATAAAAATTTCCTCTTGATTCTTCTTCAAAATCGTGTTTGTACTGCTTGCAGGTTAGGGGATGGCGGAATGGTTATTTTTGTCCCCTTTGTTACCACAATCTGAAATCGGCGCTGCAACTCCTCAGTGAATGTGCCATGGCAAAGGCAATCTGGGCTCGGGTTTCTATCTGGCTTTCGGAGGCATGGCTTCATCCGGACTGCTGGGAGCCAAATCCATCTCTCATGGATTGGTTCTTACGCCTGATGCCGTCGTCGTCCATGGATTGGATGAAAGGAACGAGATCACTGGTTATCACGGTGTGCTGGGCCATTTGGCAGGAGCGAAATCGCCGCATCTTCGACGCTTCAGAGAGCTCTCTGGACGACATCCTTGCATTGCTGGCGGAGGAACTTCGTGTTTGGGCACTGGTCGGCTGCCGTCCAGTAGCTAACATACTTGCCGAATGCCACGCACGCTTGTAATTTGCTATCATTGGAGATGACAACTCTGTAAACACTTAGCTATTTCTTCCTTCTTAATATATCGCCGTATCGGCCATTTTGAAAAAAAAAAAACTTGGTCCCACAACAGAAGAAGTTGAACAACTTTTGTATGTAGCTGCTGTTTCATGAAACCATCATCGAGTGTCTTATGTTCTTGTCCCAACACTCTTGGTACTAAACTAGTATCATCATTCATCAATGAGTCACTTTTATGACAAAACACTGATTTTAATTCCAAACTATTAGAGTTCGTATTGTGGAAACAATGACCGATCCTGATGGATCTCTTGTCTATTTATAGTGCGAGCTTTTACATGCAGATCCTACAAAGGTGGGTCTCCCCAACAGAAGATAACGCACGCACTATATGCTTGTTTTCAACACAACGCGACTCACGTACAACGCACGCCATGCCTGATCCTCAGGAGATCAGTTAGACTGAATCAACGTTATTTTCTAACAGCCTTCCTCAATTGGATCATGGTCTTCTCATGCCTTGGTAAAAGCATCTGCTAATTGATCCTTTGATGAGATAAAACGTAACTCCGTCAGCTCGTCCCGGAGCACGCCGCCGCGTCCCCTATCCCCTGAGTACGCCGCTGCCTCGACCCTGCCCTCAGAGCGTGCATTCCAGTGATTTTATTGAATTGGAGGATGTCCAATGAAGGCTCATCGTTAATGAAGTCATTGACCCAAAGGGAGAATTTTTATTACGATATACATTCATCTTCCTTGTTTATGTCCAATGATGAAGTAATGTATTTATTTGGACTATCAATGTATAATAAACTCTGATTCGCAAACTCTTGAAACTGCAGGAACTGTGGTTGACACTAGCATTTGCCATCCAACTGAGTTTGATTTCTACATCTGCAGCCATGCTGGAATCAAGGTACCTACGCTATAATAGGTGTTTCTCTCACGAGTTTTTGATATCAGGCTATAAAAGCATCAGTGGAATGTAAATTGTTTGTTATTTAGGGACAAACAAACCAGCTCAGTACCAACCATGAGAATAATTTCTCTGTTGATGCCTTGCAGATGCTCACCAACTGCATGTGCTACAAGTAAGCTCTGTTCTCCATTCACTAACAGTTCCTGTGTTTATTACAATTGTATACCAATTTGTTCTTGTGTTTATTACAGTTGAATTTTAGGATGTCTTAGTCGGAGCATTAGAGGCTATGAAGGCTCATTGTCAATGAAGTCATTGATCTGGAGAATTTTCATTACGGTATACAGGATTAGATGATGACAGTTATGATGTGTGTAATTAGTTACATTGTAATCAGGATGAACAATCTTTGTTGTGTAATTAATATACTTGATAACCACGATTGACACTTTGATAATATTTGCTTGGTCATTATAATTTAACGTGTGATAATTTTGTCTATGCATATATTCATGAACAATATGTTGCTAACACTGGTAATACAGCTGCCAAATCCTGGCTAGCTCATAATAATAGTGCCTGCAAACAATCCGCGGCGAGCTGTAGCAGAGAGCGTCTCGGATAACCTACATAAAGGAGACAAGCTTCTATAAAGCCCGTCTCACATAAGTTAATAAATCCGCGACGCGGTATATAACAGAGCATCTCAGATTAGTCAATATATTTGCGATGTGCTTTGTAAGGCCTTTTGCGCTTGTAAGCTGGTGGGCGACGCGCGCCAGCGGCGTCTCCAATGACACCGTAAAGATCGTGAGTTATGACAAAAATAAAGGAGACGCACTTCTTTTGAGCGTGTCTTGCACCTAGTTTGATCGACGACGCGCCTTGAAGCCCGTCTCTGATGCCAACGTAATGCGAGATGCAACGATGGAGATGCACAGTTTGTTCGTCTCTCTTCTTCGTTCGAGCCTGTCTCGTATGAGCCTTTCTTACGTAGTGCCTCCTCTTTCACCCTTCGAGCTTGCCTACTTTGGCATTGGGGGCACGACGAGTGGCTCTCACCCTCATCCTTCTCAGCCCGAAGATGAAGACGACGAAAGGACCGACAACGCGAAGTAAGCCTGCGACGATGTTTAGATCTCTCTTCTCATTCTTTTTGGTGCCTTGATGCCAAAGGGGGAGAGATTGAGGGGGAGTCTTAGGTCCTAGCAGTAGGTTGAGAGATGAGAGCTCTATTTGTGTTTCTTTTGGTGCTGTAAAACTTTTATTATGCCCTCATTATACTTATGGACATGTGTTGTGATATAATGACTATGTTATGCTTATGATCTATGTTATATGCTCTGAATTTGATTTTCATGCCTGATAATATTGATGTTGTTATGATTATACCATTTACCTCATTCACATCACGATTATTGCTCACACACATGTAGTTTTGCATCCCACCGTAAAGAATGCACATATGTCTTATGTCTACATTGCCTATTTTGCTCAAAGTTCATATGTGCACACTTTATGAAAATTTGAATTTTTATCATATTTGTGTAAATCTCAATTGGTTGTCATCAATCACCAAAAAGGGGAAGATTGAAAGTGCATCTAGGCATCCCTTGTGGGTTTTTGTTGATTTATGACAAACAAATGAGATCCTAACAAAATTGTTGAGATGAGCACAGATTTTAAAGAAATTATGAGGAAAGCTCAAAAAGAAAGGAGAATGAGGAATCAAAAGGAAAAGAGCTCAAGAGCTGAAAATATTAGATCATTGTGTGTTGGAGAAACACACCCCAAGAGCTCAAGTTAACAAACAATTTAATTCACTGCACAATTCACAGGAAAACCGGACTAGTCCGATATACACCGGACTAGTCCGATATGTCTCTAACTAGAAATGGACAAGTCTTCCCAGTGTGGACTTGTCCGCAAGTACTCCAGTTTACACAGTATCGGACTAGTCCGATATCTCTCTGACTAAATTTGGATAAGTCCTCCAAGTCCAGACTTGTCCATTAGCTCTTCATTTTTTTACGACACCGGACGAGTCTGATATCACTACGGACTAGTCCAAAAACTCTCTAACTAAAATCGTACAAGTCCTCCAAGTTTGGACTTGTCCTCTATTCAACATGAGGTTCACCATACCGAACTAGTCCAATACATGTCGGACTAGTCCGAACATCTCCAGAGCCCAGATCGGACTAGTCTGGACATTTACGGACAAGTCCGATATCTTGGAACACATAGGGTTTCCCACATGCCGCACACCAGACTAGTCCAGAGTCTACCATGGACTAGTCCGGACATCGCAAACCCTAACGGTAACTTTTGAAAACCCTAGTATAAATAGAGGTGTACGGCCCTACACCATAACTCTCGACCTCCTGCGCTGTCACACCTTCCAAGAGCCCAAAATACACATCTCTCCACACATTCTAACCCTAGAAAGATCAAATCTTTGAGGATTAGCATTGATCAAAAGGAAGTGACTTGTTTCACACGATCTCGAGCTCTTGAGTTTGTATCTCTCGCACACTCTTGTTGTTTATTGCATACATTTCGAGTGTGTTTGGTGGTGTTCTTCATTGTAAATCTTGGAGAGCTCTCAACTTGTGAGAAGGCCCCTTTGAACTCGGTTATTTGCCCCTTTGTGGTTAGTGGAAGAGAATCTGCCTCCATGGCGATTCGACGAGGGTAGGGTTGGTAAAGACCTGGTCCTCCGTAGACTCCTCAACGTGAATGTAGGTTTCCTTCATGGGAATCGAACCACGAAATATAATCACGTCTTGTGCACTTTTGTTTCATTGTTCATCTCATTCTAGGGTTTACATAATCTTGTGTAACTTACGTTAAAACTATTGGAATTAAAGTTGATCCTTGTCATACACTATTTAACTGTTCTAATACATCCAAGTTGCTATTTACTTTCCACTGCATTAGGGTACTAGAAGTGAAATTCTTGATTAAACTTGATCTTTCTAGTCTGCGAATACCGTACTAGTCCGCACTGTACCGGACTAGTTTGATATGTCTGTATTTGATCAGTTTGTTAAGTGTTTTAGGGTCCAATAAATGTTCAAAAAGCCTATTCACTCCCCCTCTAGGCTACATTCAGGCGCTAGGTCTGACTAGCTTTGGTTAGCTCCAGCGCTAGATCCCGCTAGCTTTGGTAAGCTCCGGTTTCAAGGTCCCGTTAGCTTCGGCAAGGTCCGGTGCTAGATTGAATTAGTTCTGCTTTTATCTTGAAATGTTTCAAACTTGCTTTTTGGATTATGGAAAGCTTACTTAGTATTCTTTATTATGTTTTTGGTATGTTTTGATGGTTATGGCTTATATCATTTTGCTATGGTTTGCAACATGCTTCTGTGAGGTGCTCGCGTAAGGTGTTGTGGTTTCGGAACTAACGTGAGTCAAGTCAAGGACTTGTGCTCGGAAGTATCGGTTGTTTATTCATGTGCATGTGTTGCTTGAGTTCAAAACATGGCTGGTGACGGGATCCATTGAACTAGTCTTAGGGAGAAGATGAGGTTCAACAACCAAGTTTGGGAGGAATTGTGGTTGAGTTGAACGGGAGGTTATGCAACATGTTTGAATCAAGAACAATGCATATGAAAGTATCAAGGACGTCATTAGAAGGTGTCTACACGTGTGCATGGAGTGTATAGACGTGGCTGTATGGTTCCAAGGCGTGATGAAAAGATGTGGACATAAAGAATTGGTCGGAAAGGTCCAACCGACTAGGTTATGGACTCAGGCTGCGACTAAGTCGTGTTTGACTCAAATATGAGTTGGTTATGATAGGTTTTCGTATGGGTCACGAAAATCAGTTGTTTTTAGGGATGTGGGATACGTTCCTAAGGTGTTTGAAAGTCTTAAGATTGCTTCTATCTGCTTAATGAAGAGTCTTGAGCAGTTATAAAAAGTTTCGGTAGAAACTGAGTAGGATACGAGTCCTAGTTTGATTTGGGTTGGCCTCATAGCTGGTTATATAAGCAAGGGAGGTTATAGCTGGTGGGGCATGAACTTTGTG
>JAYESD010000002.1:269176638-269215628 GCA_036927565.1 Tuctoria greenei | reverse complement strand
ATCTGGCATTTGTGCTTGGGCTAATAGAGTGATCCTTGTTTCAACTATGTGTTTGTGTTTTCGCTCTACTAACCCATTTTGTTGACGGGTATGAGGCCATGACACTTGATGAGGAATCCCTACATTCTAAAAATATTTGTGAAGAGGGTGATATTCTCCTCCCCAGTCTGACTGTACTGAGAAGATTTTCTTGCCTAACAGTCGTTCAACATGAGTCTGAAACTAAACAAATACATGTGCTACTTCAGACTTGTGTTTAAGGAAATATATCCAAATAAAACGACTATAATCATCCATAAAACTTAGATAATATCTAAAACCATTTACTGAAACATGAGCATGTCCCCAAACATCACTATAAATTAATTCAAGTGGAGAACAAGCAACATGGTTTACTGACTGAAATGACAATTGATGAGCTTTTCCCTGCTGACAAGCATCACATAGAGGGAGAGGACTATTTTCAGCTACATCAATATTATTTGTTTCTAAGACTCAATGGACGATTAAGGGAGCTGGATGTCCTAGCCTTTGATGCCGCCAATGTCAACTAACTTGAACTGTGAAGAAGACTTGTCTGGGTTGTTTATTTGGAATGAAGTAGAGTCCATCTTTACACCTTCCTCTGAAAAGAGTGATGTGAGTGGCTTGGTCCTTGACAAGAAAACAATGTGGATGGAATTCAGCATAGGCATGATTGTCGAAGATCAATCCGTGAATAGAAAACAAGTGTCTATTGATTTTGGTTACGTGCAAAATATTTTTCAGAAGAATAGGCTGAGTATTAGCAGCAATGACTGAATTTCCTACATGGGCAATAGGCATACATGCTCCATTTGCAGTGTGCAGTTGATCACCACCAGCGTAGCGCTCTTGTGTATTCAGATGCTCAAGATCGTTGGTAATGTGGCCCGTTGCTCCGGTATCATCATACCAGTTGAACTCGACGGTGTAGTTGTTTGTAACTGCAGCTGCTGCAACCTTGGTGTCCTCGGCCTGATAAACATGATCAAACCGGTACCAACACCGAAGTGTTGTGTGACCAGTTTTGCCACATACTTGACATGTTTCAATCCAGTTGTTTTGGTTGCTATGACCTCCACGGCCACCCGGATTTCTGCCACCATTGCGACCACGAGTTGCACAGTTACCTCGGTTGGCACTGTTGGTTCCTCAACGCCCTTGGATCCTATTGACAGTCACTACAGGAAATAATGAGTAAGGTGTCGGTTTATTTAGAGGCGTCGACCTCGACGCATTTAATGTGACTAAGGGTGTCGGTTTAAGGGAACCGACATCCATAAGTTAAATGCGTTAGTTTCCTTGAACGAACCGCCGTACATGTTAAATGCGTCGGCCAAACCGACGCTTCTATTAAATGCATCGGTTCAACCGATGCTTCTATGGCAGGCCCGGCTGGCTCAGGCTCTAAGAGCGTCGGCCCTGCCCAAATCGACGCTCTTAAGCAGGCCCCACTCGAAAACCTAAACCCTTCGACTCTTCTCTTCTCTGCCGCGCATAGTTCCTTCTCGCCCGCGCCCCCACCCGCCGCTAGCTAGCCGCCGCCTCGCCGGCGCCCTCGTCCGGCTGGTGCCCCCGTCGGCGTCCCCTCAACCTCCCCTGTCTGGCCCCTTGTCTGGTGCCCCAGCCGGCGCCCCTGTCCGCCTTGCCCGCCGCTAGCCGCCACCTCGTCGGCGCCCCCGCCCGTCGGCACCCTCGTCCGGCTGGCGCCCCCGTCGGTGTCCCCTCCGCCTCCCCCGTCTGGCCCCCTATCCGGTGCCCCGGCCAGCACCCCTGTCCGCCTCGCCCGCTGGCGCCCTGTCAGCCCCCACGCCTCCGTCAGCGCCCCCGTCCGCCCCTCCGTCGGCGCCCCTTGCGGACGTCACCCCCGCCCCTTCCATCCAGTTCAACCGATTCTAAGTGAAGGTAAAATATTTGTTGAATGTGATTCATATGTGATTCGAGTTTATATGTGATTTAGAAATATGATAAGGGTTGAATGTAGCCCCTGCACTGGACTTAGAAATATGTGATTAGAGTTGAATGTGATTTATATCATATGGTTGCTAACTCGTGAAAGTAATGCTTTATCATTATGCAAATTCATATCATATCATGTTTGTTGAATGTTCAAGTTCATATCATGTTATTACTTCTTTTAGATATGAATTAAAAAGGCTTATAGTTTTTTCATCTAAATGAATTAAAAGTTCGTATCATGCATGTGATTGCTCCTTTTTGGCATTTGCGATATGATGACTAATTATATGTTTGTAATATAGTAAACATCTTTATAATTTTGGTAGCTTTAGAGGCATGTAGTGAAAGATGATTCTAGTTGTGAAGTATGTGTCAAGACGAGCACAAATGCGTACGGCGACAATAAGGACGACCAATTAATCGCGCCTGGATTGTGGACTCGGATTTAGAACTTTCAACTTTGACCAACTTTCCCCCCTGTCTTGTTCTTTCCTCTCTTGTAAATGATTGAAAATTGAAAATGAGCAATGTAACCTATAGATTTTGATTACCCGTTTTGAATTGGCACGTTTCACATGCTATTGGCATGTGAGACGTGAAGGTTCGAAATTGTCCCTTTTTGGACAGCTTGGGAGTGGAT
Source organism: Tuctoria greenei (assembly GCA_036927565.1). Taxonomy (NCBI): domain Eukaryota; kingdom Viridiplantae; phylum Streptophyta; class Magnoliopsida; order Poales; family Poaceae; genus Tuctoria; species Tuctoria greenei. Next base: position 269,213,008 of record JAYESD010000002.1, on the reverse strand, counting down.
CGTGGGGGGGGGGGGGGGGGGGGGGGGGGGGGGGGGGGAGCGTGGCTTGTGTCGAGACGCGAGTCTGGACCTGGACGAGATTTCGACAGTATAACCCTCATGTTCTATGCTGCACCATTTTCGGGCATGCAGTGGAGAACAACGGGGTTATGCTACCAAAATTTTGCCTGGATCCGAACTACGCGTGTCCTCATAAGCACGCCCCACTCGACCACTCTTGGGTGGATTTAGGACCTATATCCCTAGTTGTAGTGGCCATCACATAATATAAAAATAAACTAATAATGATTTTTTTGCTTTGAAGGTATAAGCTGAAAAATGGGTGACGACCGTAAGGTGATGTTGATGTATGATGGATGGAGTTCAGATGGTGTGTACACTTTGGAATGGGCACAAATTGCAAATGTGTTCGTGAACCAAGCATTTCCTAGTGGTGCTCGTTTTGTGAAGTGTCCGTGTAGCAGGTGCTAGAATCATCGACGTTTGGAGAGGTCTGAAATGATGCACCTTTGTAAGCACAGATTATGCCAGACTATCTAGTGTGGCGTGAGCATAGAGAGATTGATCATGCTAGTGAGTCGGACATAAACGAGAATGAAGATTGGATGGATGATATGATGGCGGATGTTGGTCAAGAGTACGAAGAGCAGTCACTGCTAGAGGTGGTGAAGAAGTTTTACAGGCTTCTTGCCGCTGCTGATGAAAAAGTGTATGAGGGCACCAATGTGACTATTCTGCAGAAGGTCACACGACTTATGGGGTTGAAGTCTAAGTTCAATTTTGCAAACAATTGCTATAATGGTATCCTGAGGTTGATCAATGATCTCCTTCCGTCAAAACATACGATGCCGCAAGACATATATAACTCAAAGAAGATTTTTGAAAGTCTGGGCATGAGTTATGAGAAAATTGATGTGTGCGAGAATAATTGCATGTTGTTTTGGAAGGAACACGAGAATGATACTCATTGAATGCATTGCAAAACATCTAGACATGTGAAGATTTTGAATGATGATGGAGAGGAAATAAGTATAAAAGTACCGGTCAAACAGCTTCGGTACATGTCTATCACGTCCAGCTTAAACGGTTGTTTCTTTCTCAAGAAACAATGAAGCAGATGAGGTGGCATTCAGAAGGGATATGTGAGAGCGATGACAAAGATATTATGGTGCATCCTTCGGATGGCGCGGAATGGCAAGCTCTAGACCATTTCGATCCGAAGTTTGGTAAAGATCCAAGAAATGTTCGTCTTGGGTTATCAACAGATGGTTTCACTCCTTTCACCACAAGTAACAATGCATACTCTTGTTGGCCTGTTTTTATCATGCCTTACAATCTCCCTCCCGACATGCGCATGAAGAAAGGATACATATTCCTCGCGGCCATCATTCCTAGTCCTAAACATCCTGGGACGAAAATCAATGTGTTTATGCAACCGTTGATTGAGGAGTTGAAACAGTTATGGCAAGGTGTAAAGGCATACGACAGTCATCTGAAATGTGAATTTACTTTACGTGTCGCGTATCTATGGTCTATACATGATTTGTTGGCATATGGCATTTGGGCTGGTTGGTGTGTTCATGGAAACTTGTGTTGCCCCATATGTATGGCTGACACCGATGACTTCAGGTTGAAGTATGGAAGAGAAGTCAGCTTCTTTGATTGCCATCCACAATTCTTTCCTTCAAATCACCTTTTGAGGAGTGATACACGATCATTCCAAAAAGGCAAAAGTGTTACAGAAGGACCCCCTCGTCGATTGTCAAGCAAACAAAAAATGGCATGGCATGCAAAGTTAAAAGAGTCGGCTGAAGGTGGTTTCGAAGAGTATGGTACAGAACACAACTGGACTCATATTTCTTTTCTTTGGGAGCTACCATATGCAAAGGCATTTATTTTACCGCACAACATAGATTTGATGCACCAGGAGCATAATATCGTTGAAAGCATCATAAGTATGTGTTTTGATTTTACCAGTCAAACTAAAGATAATTTGAGTGCGAGAAAAGACTTAGCTGATATTTGCGATCGTCTTGGACTTCAGGTCATGACAAATGCAAGCGTAAATGAAAGTAGGCCACGAGCTCCATACTGTGTTAGACCAGAAGAAAGAAAGCAAATACTTAGTTGGTTGAAAACTGAGGTTTCCAGATCGCTATGCAGCAAACATAAAACGATGTGTTAATCTCAACACTGGTAAACTGAATGGGTTGAAGAGCCATGATTACCACATTATGATAGAGAGACTTATACCGGTAATGTTTTATGGCTACTTCAAACCTAATTTGTGGAAGATGTTTGCTGAACTTAGCTACTTTTATAGACATATTTGTGCTAAGGAAGTGTCGTAAAGTATGATGTGGCGGTGGGAGAAAGAAATTGTTGTGCTTGTATGTAAGATGGAAAAAGTGTTCCCGCCTAGATTTATAAATGTTATGCAACATTTGCTGGTGCATTTACCTTATGAAGTATTGGTAGCAGGTCCTGCACAATTCAGGTGGATATATAGCCAAGAAAGAAAATTGAAGAAACTTAGAGCTACAGTACGCAACAAGGCAATAGTTGAGGGCTGTATTACAGAAGCATTTGCAGCTAAAGAGATTACTAACTTCTCTAGCAAATATTTTTCACGTGTCAACAACATGAATGCATCTGTTACACAATATCATAATGTAGACGAGCAATCTACGAGTGAGCTTAAGATTTTTCAATGGAAGGGTAAAGGTGTTGGGGCTGCTACTTCTCATTATATTTCAGCGCAAGAGAGGAACTACACCATGCTTTACATATTTTTAGACATGGAGGAGGTGTTACCATATTTTGAAATATTTGACAAGTTTCATTGGAAATCTTCACGAAGACCTACACAAAGTCAATTGGGTAAGATGCATCAGCATGGCATAAACGGTGGAAAAAGCTTTGTGGACTGGTTCCGTGAACATTTAATTTTCTATCTGTTTTATTTATGTAGTGTATGAAAGATGTCAACATCTCCGATGACTTGCGACAGATGTCGCATGGTCAATTGAGAGCAACAGAATTTAGCAGATACGATATTAACGGATATCGTTTTTGCACGACAAGTTTAGAAGCAAGTCGTCCACTTGTTTCCACTACAAATAGTGGAGTAATGATAACTGCTGCATAGGATAGTGGAAAAGTGATATAATACTACGGTGTTCTTAAAAAATAATAGAGTACACATTTGGCGGTCTAAAAACACTTCAACTTGTGATTTTCGACTGTGAATGTTTTGATCCAACATCAGGCACACAAGTTGACAATTTTGGAATGGTGGAGGTCAACCACAAGTCACGATACATAGCCCATAATAACAATGTTGTACTTGCGAATCAAGTGGTACAAGTGTACTATTTTAGTTATCCTCACCCAAGTTTGAAAAATTGGTGGGTTGTGTATATAGTTAACCCTGAAGTGCACCCTCATTGTTATGATGAGTATATAGAGATTCAGGAAGATGACGGTATTGTCTATCAAGATGAAGTCGAGGAAGCAGAAGATTTTATGATATCTTGTGGGACAAGACTCGCATAAATAGCTAGTGATACGCTAGAGTTGGTGTTTGAAGAACAAGCTGACCCTTCAGGAAAACGTGTTCGACAATCACAAAGGATTATGGAAAAGAAGATAAGGATTATGGAAGAAGAGGAAATATTTGATGATGAAGAAGAAGAGAAGAAAGAGAGTGAAGAGGAAGATATGGAAGAAGAGATACGTGAATATCTTAATACACGCATGACAGAAGCAAATTCTGATGCTGATGGTTTTTTATTTATATTATTGCTGTACACATTCTTTATTTATTATCTAATACTGTATACTAATCATTTCTATAAAAATGTGTGCATATGTTTAAGCTTTTGCCAAGTTTGGGGAAGAAGAAGAGCAAGAAGGGTAGTGAATCTTCGTCCTCCACTCCCAGTACTACTTCGGGCCAGACGGACCCGTTTCAGGTATTTTTTTACATACATTTCAATATCAATATTAACTGTCTATTGTTTCTTACTTATTTACATACTTCTTTATTTATATTTCTAGGGCACTACTTACAGTGGGCAGAGGAAGAGGCAGTTTATGAGTCGTGTGGCACAACCGTCGTCGAGCGAGCCTGTTCGAGGTTCGAGTCCAACACATGTGGAAGATCGTTGTCCGACGTACCAGGAGTTGCATGGGAAGGAACCAGAGATTGTTAGGCAGACGTCAGAGCAGGAAGGTGGCTCAGGAGGAGGCTCAGATACTGTTGGACGATGGACCTCTTCTGATGGTGGTAATGAGGGGGATGATGAGAATGAAGACGAAGAGGATGAGGACATCGAGTGAGATGCTAGAATTGCAAGAAGGGCAAAGCTAGAAGAGTTAGGACAGCCTGATTGATGACCCTTTAGGTAATATTTCTGATTAATTAATAAGTTCATTATACCTTTTCAATTAACTAATTTTATATACCTTTTATGTACAGGTTATGGAGGCACCTTTTATGTGGTGTAAGTAAAAGCATGGACGAGCGGACGGTTATAAAGCCGAAGGGTACTAGGTGCTGGGTCGAGCTTGGTTGGAGTGGCAAGGGGCATTGATGAGTTGTTAACACCGAGTTGAGAAACGTCATCTGGTTTTTCTATCCTGGGATGGTTTTAGTGGATGGTCAAAGGATTGCAGTGCATAATTGGGATCACTATGCGCTTCAAGAGTACGGTGATTCGGGTACATGTCAGGATAGAGTTTGGGAGATCTTGTGGGTAAGTTTGTTTTGATTGTTTCTATTACATTGCATCTTATTTTGGTTGACATTAATAGTTACTTGTATGCAGGGTATGTTTCGTTTGGCGGAGAGTGTGAGTCAAGAATATGCTTGTTCGGTTTTTCATAATGCAGCAAAAAGACGTGTCAAGGACTCCTTCTCTAAGGCACGGATCAAAGTTGTGATCGTATGCTACAAGACGATGATGTTCCAGCCCATGACAAACAAGGAAGCAACCAAAAGTCACCTAACTAGGGAGGAGTACTTGCAGAGTCATGTGGACTGGATTTGTGTGAATATGGAGGCTTGGGAGTGGTTATGCGGGTATTGGGGTTCAACTGAGTTCAGAAATATTTCTGATAGACACCGAAAGAACTGGAAGAGCAAGCCAGGAAAGCACTTCTTTGGGTCGTATGGTTATGTGCGGATGGAACAAAGGATGGTATGAATTCTTACATTCATACTTATATTGTTTCAATTAGTTGTATTGATTAAATTGTTGAATTTTAATATTGCAGACAGCTGAAACTGGTACGCCTCCTACGTTTTTCGAGGTTTTTCTTAAGGGGCACAAAGGTCCATACCCAAATGGCCCGGAGGTGTTGTGTGACAAGGCATCAACGCAGAAATTAGTACGTATGTTGATTGTTTGTTGTATTTATCCATCAACTCAATTTATCTTGTATTACATTAATTTGTCAACTAAATGTATCACAACAAAAGTATGTTGAGTGTTATAAGAAGAACCATGGACCCGATTCAGACTATTTGAGTGAGCCGTTGGATGTCGCTGTAGCGTACGATGCCGGCGGAGGTCTACCGCATGGGAGGTATGTGTAAAGATAATGATGATTTCTATGTTAATGAATGTCGATTCATCACACTAGTATTTTTTGTAGACTTGGGTTGAGTGATGGGTATGTAGAGTGGGAGGCTTATGCTAGACGACGGTCGTCCAATGTTAGTGGTAGTCGATTTCAATATACTACAGAGGCTGAATTATGAGAAGAATTGAGACGCATCAAGGAGGATATATAGAAGCAGCTGCAACAACAATAGCAATAGACACAGATGATGCAGAAACAGATGCATTATTTGTATATGTTTCAGGTAACATGTAATTTTCTCATTTGAAAATTTTATTCGATTTAAAATTGTTTCTACTCAAGATATCACAACTAATTTACTTGATGCAGTTCATAGGTCAAGTTAGCTCCAGTTCTCAATTTGGTCCGTCGCAACAATCTTACCTCGACATGATGCCTCGTCCAATGCAGCCAACACTACACGTTGGCTCCTCCTCACAGGTAAAACTGCTTATCTTATTGACTCGGGTTATATAATACAATATCGTAACCATTTGTGTTGCAGGATTTTGAGAGTGGTCAATCGTGTGTTCCACAACATAACGGATTCATGTCACTGTTGGCTTCTGAATTGCAGCAAAATTATCTAGGTAAACTGTAATTTTCGCATTTGACCAATTTATTCGATTTCAAAATGATTCTAATTAGAATCTCACAACTTGAAGCAGCTTTCCCTCCGATGCCTTTCCCTCCAATGCAGACTCACCCATCACAAATTGGAGACGCAGCGGTATGCATGACTTGTATACTTGTTACAATATTTTCATTATAACAACACATATTAATTAGCACAATATTAAAAAGGAAAGGGAAAGACTTAGCGGAGAGATGAAGTGAAAGAGGGAACAAGTGAGAGAGCGAGAGAGGAAGAGATAGATAGAGAGGGAGACGAAGACATAGAGAGAGAGAGAGGGGGGAGATAGAGAGAGAAAAGAATTGATAGATACAGAGGGAGAGGAAGACATAGAGAGGGAGAGAAGGAGAGATAGAGAGAGAAAAGAAGAGATAGATAGAGAGGGAGAGGAAGACATAGAGAGGGAGAGATAGAGAGAGAAAAGAAGAGATAGATAGAGAGGGAGCTAGAGAGAAAGAGATAGAGGGAGAGGGTAAGAGATAGAGAGAGAGTGGGAGAGCGAGTGAGGGTGAGGGAGATAGGGAGAGTGAGAGGAAATGAGAGATGTTTGATAAGTTTTAGTCAAAACCAACATGCTTCTCTTTTATTAAGTTATGTTATTAACTTAGTCAAAGTCAACATGTTACGTTATTAAGTTTCTCTTTTATTTGTTTATCGCAGGGATCCCGTCATGGAACACTCGAAGGTTGGGATGTTTTCCTTAACATCAACGACGGAGGTGCGAGTGGAGGAGATGGGAGTGCAGGACGTGCGAGTGGAGGCTCCCACAATGACATTTGAATTTCGTTTACTCATTTTTATACTGTTGTGCTTGTGTTTGAAAAGTTTGAAACCTTGTGTACATTGTTGTGTTTGAACTGTTTGTGAATATATAATCTGTTGTGGTTGTATAATACTATATTTATGTCTATGTAAAAGGGAGGCTCCCCAGCCGGGAAGGGAGAGGAAATAGGCTGTTTTTTAAAAAAAGTTATGTGTGTCGGTATCGGGTAAACCGACGCCCATAGTCGCCCTCTGTACGCTGCCCACGTGGCGAAGTAAATGTGTCGATCTCCCTCTAACCGATGCTCTTAATTGCAGGAAAGGCGTCGGTTCTGCTGGACGATGCATTTAACTCTAAGGGCGTCAGCTTTGGAAAACCGACGCCCATAAGAGCTAAATGTGTCGGCCCCGACGCACTTATGCAGCTGCCTGAATGCGTCTGATTGCAACTGACGCTCCATCCTTTGTAGGCAGCAAAGATATCCACATGTAGCGACTGAAATCGTCTACCAGGAGCAAGAAGTATTTATTCCCACTTGGTGTGGATGGAGATATTGCCCCACATAAATCACCATGCATGAGTTCCAATGCCCTGGTTGCTCGTCGAGATGCTTGTCGAGGAAATGGAGCTCTCTTGTGTTGCCGGCTAAACATGCCTCACAAACTTGCTCCACTTGCTCAAGTGGTGGGAGTCCCTGCACCAGACCTTCCTTCTCCATCTTCATCAGAGACTTGAAGACAATGTGACCAAAACGCTCATGCCACCTCCATGCTTCCTCACCTGCATGTGCAGCCAGGCATACCGGACGTGCCACACGCAGGTCCAGACTGTACAGTCTTCCTGGACTGTGCTAGATTTTGGCGATCAGGCAACGCTGCTCATCCCTGATACTCATGACACCGTCAGTGAAAGTCACCTCCCAGCCTTCTTCATCTAGCTGCCCAATGCTGATGATGCTTGTATCAATGCGTGGGATATAATAAACATTACTGAGAGACCGATGTTCTCCATTCTTGCATTCATACAGGACAATTCCACACCCCTTGATCTCCACTGTCTTGCCATTTACAAAATGGACTGTCCCTGAGACCCGTCGGTCGATGCTGGCAAATGCTGTCTTAACTCCTGACATGTGATTTGAGGCTCCAGTGTCCAGCACCCATCTTGAGACATTCTCTCCTTCCTTGCCCTCATATGCTGCCAGTGCTCTGTTCTCCAAAATGTGGCCTTCCTCCTTGGCATTTTGGTCTGAACGTGGAGATGTGTTCAGCCAGTTTGAGGACTGACCGATCACCATGCCTGCATCTTCAGTGTTCACAACAACAGTGGTTGCCTCTTCTGTAGTAGTCATCAAGGCACGAACATTCTGATCACCTCCGACCTGCACACATACATCCTTTACTTTGGCTTCAGCAATAAGGAGACTGGTCTCTTCAGTTTGAGCCACGTGCGCCTTTTCTTCTTTCTTAGGGAGCTTGCTGTAACAATCCCTTGCCCAGTGACCAGCCTTGCCACACCGATGACAATTGTTGTTGCCATTGCCGTTGCCGTTTTCGCGACCAGACGATGTCCCACCGCCATTTCCTTGTCCACCACGACCACGACCTCTGCGGCCGCCTCGCCCACCACGGCCACCATTGCTGCTGCTTCTGCCACCACCACGAGATTCATCGGCCTCCTTCTTCTTGCAGCGTTCTCTCCACTCCTCTTCTATCAGGTACAGTTTTCCTCCCATAGTGGGAGTCACAACGGGATCATCTTCTGCAAGCTTAAGCCTCCCTGCAACTTCTTCTACAGACAGCTTGGAAATATCCAGCAAAGTATCAATGGAGAGGACCAGCTGCTTATACCTGGGTCAGGCGATCCGCAGAAGCTTCTCAACCACCTTTGAATCTTGCTCAGGGTCACCCAGGGTGTTGAGCTGACTGACAATGCTGTTCAGTCGCATGGCAGAATCCTCCACTCCTTCTCCTTCCTTGAACGCGAGAAGCTCGTACTCGCATCACAGCTTCTGGGTACTCGCCTTCTTGATTCGGTCGTCGCTGAGACGCATCGTTTGGCTGGTCTCCCAGGCTTCCTTTGCCGATTCCTTGGTTGCGAGTGTGGAGATCATCTCTGTGGGGACGGCGCTGCAGATCGCGTCCAGGGCCATCCGATCCACTTGGAACTCGGCATTCCCTAGCTCGATCGCGCTCCAGAGGCCGCGCGCCTCTAGTTTAATCTTCATCAGGAGCGCCCAATTGTTGTAATTCGTCTTGGTGAGCATGGGGTATTTTGCCAGGCCTGTCGACAACATCTTCTCAACGACGCGCTCAATGACGACACGCTGGCCGCGCCGCGGCGGCGGTGACCGCCCACGGCTGTGCCTGCCCTCTGGAGTAGGAGATCTTCCGCTCGCCATCGCTCACACACGCCGAAAGCCTCGACCTGGCTCTGATACCAATTGTTAGAGCTCACTCCGAATTACACAAGATGGATCACTCAAAGATCAGTGAGAATTATCTCAGGAACAGAGATGGGCACTTTTGAATTGATGCAGCACGAAAGCCGTACCACTTTTATTCAGTATTCCACTCATACTTAAACTGAAAACAGAGTACATGCTGCGGCTGCGAGAGTATCACGCTGGCCGTTATCACACGATCTTATCACTCAGTCGTGCTGAGCTATTCTCTCGCCACAACTCAACGTTCACCCTCCTGACCGGTTCATGCGTTCTACCTGTTGACTGAAACTAACCGAACAACAAATAAATAAAACAGAGCAATATGTTTATTTGCTAACAATCCTCCCCCTAAACTTATGCTCCTACTCGACGCATGCCGATCTTCTCTTGCATCTCCTGAAACCTTGCCTTTGGAAGTGCCTTTGTGAGGATGTCTGCAAGCTGTTCTTCACTTCTGATGAAATCAGGGTTGATGTCTCCTTCCTCTACTGCTTGATGGATGAAGTGAAATCTAGTCTGAATGTGTTTACTTCTGTCGTGAAACACCGGATTTTTTATGAGAGCTAATGCAGACTTGTTGTCGACCCTCAATTCAACAGCTTTAGTTTTAACACTTCTCAGTTCTCCCAATAGCCGAGACAGCCATATTCCCTGACTTGCAGCTGAAGCAGCAGCAATATACTCAGCTTCACAAGTTGAGAGAGCCACAATTTTTTGCTTTTGTGACATCCAAGTAATCAGGCTATTCCCCAGGAAAAATATAACACCAGTAGTACTTTTCCTTGTGTCAATGTCACCGGCCATATCACTGTCACTATACCCAGTCAATTTCCAATTCTTTTCTCTTCCATATACACAACCAAAGTCTGTAGTTCCAGCCACATATCTCACAATTCGCTTCACTGCAGCCATATGTTCTTCAGTCGGAGACTCCATGAATCTGCTGACATATCCTACTGAGAATGCCAGGTCTGGTCTTGTATTGACCAGGTACCTAAGGCTACCAACCAGACTTCTATACAGTGTTCCATCAAGTGGTTCAGCTTTGCTTTCTCTGCTCAACTTGATTCTTGGCTCCATAGGTATAGCACAAGGGTTGCAGTCATTCAGACCTGCCTTTTCAACAATACTCTTTGCATAAGTAGTCTAACTCAGTGCTATTTTCCCATTACCTTGAAGCACCTCAATACCCAGATAAAAGCTTAAGAGCCCAAGATCACTCATACTGAATGTTGCCTTCATCTGCCTCTTGAACTCTTCAATCTCTCTGCTGCAACTTCCAACAACTATTAGATCAACCACATAAACCCCTATGAGAATTCTGTTGTTGTTCTTCCCTCTAGCATACAAGCCATGCTCCAAAGGATTTTGATCAAATCCTAAAGCCTTCAAAGTGGTGTCTAGATTAATATTCCAAGCCCTGGGTGCTTGCCTTAGGCCATATAAAGCCTTCTTCAGTCTGTATACCATATGCTCTTTTCCCTCAACAGTGAACCCAGGTGGCTGAACAACATATACTTCCTCTTTTAATTCCCCATTGAGGAATGCAGACTTCACATCTAGATGATGAACAGTCCATTCTTCTTGTGCAGCCAAGGCAAGAAGCAACCTGACTGAATCCAGTCGAGCCACAGGTGCAAATGCATCATCAAAATCAACCCCTGGTCTTTGTACATACCCCTTGGCAACTAGCCGAGCCTTGTGTTTGACAACGACTCCGGTGGCATCCTTTTTCAGTTTGTATACCCATTTTAATCCTATGGGCTGATGGCCTGCAGGTAAGTCCACAAGTCTCCATGTATTATTTTCCTCAATGGATTTTATCTCTTCAAACATAGCACGCTGCCACACTTCCTGTTTTTCTGCTTGACTGAATGTTGTAGGCTCCCCTTCTTCAATCATCATCAAATCTTCAGGTACATTCCTCATAGCCTGCCCTGGGGGTGTTCTTGGACTGAGCAATGTGCTCATGCGTCTGAACCGAGCTGGTGCACTCCCATGATCGTCATCCACATAATCCTGAATATTAGTTGGTGGAGTGGCAAACTGAATGGAGGAGGGTCTGCTTGCACTTTCTGGTGTTCCCTGAACTTGAGGTGGTGGTGTCACTCCTTCCGCTTCGCTCACTAGCCTTGCTTCTCTAGATGCCAAGGGTGCTTGTTGTTCAGGTTCCATGATAGGATTTCAGAGTGTTCCACAGTGACATACTCAACAATGAAATCACTGTCAACCATCTCAGCTTCACTGTCCTGCCATTGCCACTGTTTTCCTTCCTAAAAAATAACATCCCTACTAATGTGGACAGTTTTGCTGACAGGATCATAACACCTGTATGCTGCTGAGCCTGGTTCATAGCCAACAAAAATTATTGGCATACTCCTATCATCCAACTTCCTTGGATGAGGTTTTGTCACTTTGACATGAGCTATACACCGAAAAGTCCTGAGACGATCCACTCTTGGTCTGGTTCCCACCCAGAGTTCATAGGGAGTTTTGCCACCAATGATTATTGATGTTGATCTGTTGAGCAGATACTGCACAGTTTACTGCCTCCCCCCAAAACCAGCCAGGCAAATTCTTGGCCTTCAGTAAACATCTTGCCATTGACAGCACACTTTGATTTCTCCTCTCCACAACCCCATTCTGTTGAGGGGTATACGGGGCTGTCAGTTCTTGGTGTACCCCAAGTTCTGCACAACAGTCACTGAACTCTGCTGTAGTGAATTCACCTCCATGAGCTGTGTGCAAGGCCCCAAGTATATTTCCACTCTTCCTTTCTGTAGCTGCCTGAATGCGTCTTATAGCAACTGACACTCCATCCTTTGTAGGCAGCAAAAATATCCACATGTAGAGACTGAAATCGTCTACCAGGAGCAGAAAGTATTTATTCCCACTTGGTGTGTATGGAGATATTGCCCCACGTAAATCACCATGCATGAGTTCCAATGTCCTGGTTGCTCACCGAGATGCTTGTCGAGGAAATGGAGCTCTCTTGTGTTTGCCGGCTAAACATGCCTCACAAACTTGCTCCACTTGCTCAAGTGGTGGGAGTCCCTGCACCAGACCTTCCTTCTCCATCTTTAGAGACTTGAAGCCAATGTGACCAAAACGCTCATGCCACCTCCATGCTTCCTCACCTGCATGTGCAGCTAGGCATACCGGCTGTGCCACACGCAGGTCCAGACTGTACAGTCTTCCTGGACTACGCTGGATTTTGGCAATCAGGCGACGCTGCTCATCCATGATACTCATGACACTGTCAGTGACAGTCACCTCCCAGCCTTCTTCATCAAGCTGCCCAATGGTGATGATGCTTGTATCAATGCGTGGGATATAATAAACATTACTGAGAGACCGATGTTCTCCATTCTTGCATTCATACAGGACAGTTCCACACCCCTCGATCTCCACTGTCTTGCCATCTGCAAAACGAACTGTCCCTGAGACCCGCCGGTCGATGCTGGCAAATGCTGTCTTAACTCCTGACATGTGATTTGAGGCTCCAGTGTCCATCACCCATCTTGAGACATTCTCCCCTTCCTTTCCCTCATATGGTGTCAGTGCTCTGTTCTCCAAAATGTGGCCTTCCTCCTTGGCATTTTGGTCTGAACGTGGAGATGTGTTCAGCCAATTTGAGGACTGACGGATCACCGTGCCTGCATCTTCAGTGTTCACAACAACAGTGGTTGCCTCTGCTGTAGTAGTCATCAAGGCACGAACACTCTGATCACCTTCGGCCTGCACACATACATCCTTGACTTCGGCTTCAGCAATAAGGAGACTGGTCTCTTCAGTTTAAGCCACGTGCACATTTTCTTCTTTCTTAGCTTGCTGTAACAATCCCTTGCCCAGTGACCAGCCTTGCCACACCGATGACAATTGTTGTTTCCATTGCCATTGCCGTTTTCGCGACTAGACAATGTCCCAGTGCCATTTCCTCGTCCACCATGACCACGACCTCCGCGGCCGCCTCGCCCATCACGGCCACCATTGCTGCTGCTTCTACCACCATCACGAGACTCTTCGGCCTCCTTCTTCTTGCAGCGTTCTCTCCACTCCTCTTCTGTCAGGTACAGTTTTCCTCCCATAGTGGGAGTCACAACGGGATCATCTTCTGCAAACTTAAGCCTCCCTGCAACTTCTTCTACGAACAGCTTGGAAATATCCAGCAAAGTTTCAATGGAGAGGACAAGGTGCTTATACCTAGGTCGGGCGATCCGCAGAAGCTTCTCAACCACCTTTGACTCTGGCTCAGGGTCACCCAGGGTGTTGAGCTGACTGACAATGTTGTTCAGTCGCATGGCGAAATCCTCCACTCCTTCTCCTTCCTTGAACGCGAGCAGCTCGTACTCGCGTCGCGGCTTCTGGGTACTCGCCTTCTTGATTTGGTCGTCGCCAAGACGCATCGTTTGGATGGTCTCCGAGGCTTCCTTTGCCGATTCCTTGGTTGCAAGTGTGGAGATCATCTCTATGGGGACGGCGCTACAGATCGCGTCCAGGGCCATCCGGTCCACTTGGAACTCGGCATTCCCTGGCTCGATCGCGTTCTAGATGCCGCGCGCCTCTAATTTAATCTTCATCAGGAGCGCCCAATCATTGTAATTTGTCTTGATGAGCACGGGGTAGTTCGCTGGGCCTGTCGATGACATCTTCTCCACGACACGCTGGACACGCCGCAGCGGCGTGACCGCCCACGGCTGCGCCTGCCCTCCGGAGTAGGAGATCTTCCGCTCGCCATTGCTCACACGCGCCGAAGGCCTCGACCTGGTTCTAATACCAATTGTCAGAGCTAACTCCGAAATACACACGATCGATCACTCAAAGATCAGTGAGAATAATCTCAGGAACAGAGATAAGCACTCTTGTGTTGATGCAGCATGAAAGCCGTACCACTTTTCTTCAGTATTCCACTCATACTTAAACTGAAAACAGAGTACATGTTGCGGCTGCGAGAGTATCACGCTGGCCGTTATCACACGATCTTATCACTCAGTCGTGCTGAGCTATTCTCTCGCCACGACTCAATGTTCACCCTGCTGACCGGTTCATGCGTTCTACCTGTTGACTGAAACTAACAGAACGACAAATAAATAAAACAGGGCACTAATTTTATTTTCTAACACTCCCGGGCCTCACTGATGATCTCATCATTGCTTTTCTCATCCGTGTGCCCAGAGCCGATCACTGGAAGCTTAGGCTTGTGTGCCACAGGTGGTCCTGCCTGCTCACTGGCAACTACTTCTACGTCCTCCGCCTGCGACGGGTTCACCGAGCGGTGGCTCTACACCGCGAAGTGCCACCGCGACGGGCATGTGTCGTGGGACACACTCCACCCAGCGCGCGGTGCGTGGCGAGTGCTGCCCCCCGTGCCACGCAAGTATGCCGACGCCGACGGGTTCGGCTGCCGTGCTCGGCGGCTGCCACCTGTACCTGCTCGGTGGCAAGGACCCGCACAGGGAATCCATGTGGCGGATGGTGTTCTACAGCACCCAGACCAACCCGTGGCACCGCACGCTGGGCATGCTGCGCCGGCGGCATTGCTTTGGTGCGCGCGTGATGGGCAACCTCCTGTACGTCGCTGGTGGCGGCGGCGTCCTCAGGTCCGCCGAGGTGTTCGACCCGGCCAAGAACCGGTGGTCGATCGTGTCGTAAATGGCCGCGGCGATGGTGCCGTTCGTCAGCGCGGTGCACAGCGGGAGGTGGTACTTGAAGGGGCCTGACGCACAGCGGCAGCTGCTTAGCCAGGTGTACTCGCCGGAGGCCGACGCGTGGTCCGTCGTGCTCGACGGCATGGTCAACAGGTGGAAGGGCCCCAGCTCGTGCCTCGACGGCCGGCTCTACATCGCCGACTGCAAGGACGGCTGCCGCTTTAGGGCCTACGACTAGGCCGCGGACGCGTGGACAATTGCATCGACAGCAACCAGCAACGGGGCAGCTCCCACTCCGTGGAGGCCGCTGCCACGGTCGCTCTCGACGGCAGGCTCTGTGTGATGCGGAATGATATGAGCGTCTCCGCCGTCGATGTTGCCACGGGGACCGGTAACCAGCGTTAACCAGTGTTGGGAGATCCTTGCCCATGTTAATATTTTCTACGCACTACTAACAGTTTATCTCTAGCAGGAGTTCTAGAAATGTTTGTTGATAGGTTTTAATTCTCAAGTCAGCGTTCGCAAACGCACGAAAACTATCGATTTAGCATTTCCCTTTTTTAAGAGTATTCCTAAAAAGTGTCATTTATATATTTTTCCCAAAGGAATGCTAGATGGAAGTAATTAAAACAATCATCAAGTGGAAAGGTCTAGGTTGATCTACGTAGGGTTCTAGCAAGGATGGATTAATTGATAAGTGTAGGTAGTGTGACACACACAAGAGTATCCTATCCTAAGGGGATAAATGAGATAATAGCAGGACTAGGCTAAGAGTTAGATAGATACTCCTACTATGCTTCTAATATACATATACATAGCGTAAGTTAGTTACTAATGATTATATTAATTATGAATTCTCATGCTAAGTGGATTAATACATCGGGCATGTGTTTACCCCTAGCAACACTAGGCGACTCCTGCCAAGAGTCTGTGGCATAGCTGAACGTGGAGGATTACAAAGGACATATAGGTCTGTGACCACTTACTGTCTACCTCTTCAATCCGTGAGTCTACGAGACATTCAACGCTAATCTCTATCGTAGCACCATGTTAGCATATTAAGTAATTACCTTGAGAGCTTAGGCACAAGCCATCCTAAGGCAATGAACTAAATCATCTTTGAACTAATGTTAATTCATATCATAAGTGATTCATATTAACAGAGTCATATCATAGCTAATTAGACTATAGTGGAGGTTTATAGTGTTTATGATAATATAATAAGAATGATATAGCACAATCATAAATACTATTCCTACCACATACATGGAATCTACAATCAAACAAGAAACGCTCCATCCAAGTATATGAACAATAGTAGACTAAAGATATTATCTCTATTATTAATAAAGTCACAAATACAAACAAGAATATGGGAGACATACTATTCCCAATTGGGAAGAGACTCCTTCTACTCCTCTCCTACTTGGACTATGGACTAGAGACTCTCCTCTCTACATCCTATACTCCTCTAAACCTATGTAGAGTAGTGAATACAATGGATGAATACTCAAGTGGTGTGTGTTGAAGTGAGGGGTGAGGGGTCCTATTTATAGCTTGGAGAAGAGTCGGTTCCCACCACCAAAAGCGCGCGAATCAGTCACCCATGACCTCTTCAAGTCGGGAGGAGCCAATACGTGGCTTTTGACCGCGTTTGGCGCCAAGACCTAGTCGGCCGACTAGGGGGGTCGGTCGACCTGGTCTTGGCCCTATTGGGGTTGTGCTTCCTCTAAGTCTTTGTCAGGTAGGTCCTATTCCTTTATATGGGTGCTACATCGTTGGATGGCCTCGAATACTTCTGTTTGTGGAACATTTGATCCATGTGGTGCCACATGTCGTCGCTTAATTGGCAGGAATGATATTTTATAGGATCCATCCTCTTGTTTCACTTCATTTCTGCATAGAATCCCTGCATGCACTACTTTCTCCAAAGACAAGTGGAAATAGGTTAAATAGAAAGGTGATGTGTGCAAGAAATGACAATTCCTTCACGTAATTGAGTTATATTGACGGGTGAAATTGGTGTATAACAGCCGTCAACAAACTCCTCCAAGCTTATCCTTTGCTCGTCCCGAGCAAAGTCAAAACTTTATATTGATGATCAGGAGTTGCTACTATATTCTATTTTTCAAAAGTGCAATGTGCACAACAAAATACTCTACCTAGTATTGCAAAGATTGGCATGGTACTTCACCCATCTTAAGTTATTATGGGGCTTATGCCATCTCCTATTCATGGGTGGTTGAAAGATAGAACAGCAAATGGAGCACACTTACCCTAGAAGTCAAGTTCCACCCAAATTCCGGAGAGTTCAATTTTGATTTTAAGTATCTCATTTTGATTCTCTCAAGTCTCTCCTTTATGTGTAGTGGAAATATATCCTCACCAAGGCATTGTGCCTAAATTCAACCTACCTCTACATAAGGCTTGTATGTGGAGCTTGGTAGGGAATATAATGTGCATATTTGCAACACATAATATTGCTAAGTCAAAAGAGCAAGCCTTAGGAGAAATCAATTTGAAACAATTTGATTCAAGACTTATGCATGTGTGATGGAATGGAGTGGATGTGGATATTTAACATGACTCCTTTTTGTATGGACTCCCTTCTTTTGCATGGATGAAACATGACTACTTTTTTTTTCTTTTTTTCCTCATGCTTATGATGTAAGCATGCATTTTTCTTTTCTTTTTCTTGTAGCCATGTCTTATAGTCCCTTTTTATGCAATGAATTTTGGAGATAGTACTAAGCATGAATGATATGAAGTTTCTCTTTTTATTGTGGAATGTGGTATGATGGAAATTTGCTTACTTCTAGTGTAGAAGTATAGCATGTGCAAGTAAAGTATTGAATTCAAAAAGTAATGAATGAAATATCACATAGGTCTATACTAGTTTGACAAAGCTCAATGTAAAAGCAAATAGCATATGCATAAGGTCTATCAATATAATGTATCATATGGCTTTGGTGGGTATTTCCAATCAAATGAGGATAACTTAAATCTTCTTAGAATTTCTCCGGAAATCTAAGTTTCACTATCAAACTAGGAATAGCAGCCCTATCACTATATCATATCTCACAACAACTTAGAATGGATTAAGCTTTTGCTACCCACAATTTCCAAATCAAGGCAAAAGCAATTTTAGCCAATGAGAGCAATGTGTTGGAGAGTAGTAAGTTGTAAACTAGGGACTTAGGAAAATTAAAATAGAGCAACTATTCATCATTTCATCTATGTTAATTCCAATTCATTCTTACAACACATCTTTTTTTATTTGAAAAATAAAACCTATCCTACTTATTTTTTTTAAATGCAAGGTGAATGATGGGTAAGTGAAAAATATATATGCAAAGGGGTTGATACAATATACCTCAAGTGGGGGTCCTTCCCAAGCTTGTTCTTCACTCACCTCCGTGTCGAGGGTTGAACCATTGATGACGGAAGTATGCTGCGAGATCGGCTTGTTGTTATTGTAGCATGGAGTTGAAGTTGGTGAAGTGAGTGTACATATGTTGTTGTCAGTCTTGGGTACTTTGGACATGCCCTTGAAGAGTGTTATAGATGTCACCCATCCTTACTTCAAGATCCTCCATACCTCTAGAGAGGTCCGTCATTCCATATAGTCACGATGACTTCTAGCCGAAGTGGAATGACATCTTCTCATAGATGTTGGAGGCAAGCTGTAGAGCTTGAAGTAGATAGGGGTGTCTCCCTCGTAGCACCTGGCCACCCATGCGAAGACGGACCTTCAGTCTCATATGATGGAGGTTGAGTCCATCCGGGTGCATCACCCATTCAGTTCTCTTCCTCTTCGTACTCATGGACCGTGGAGGTTGTCGGGGCATGACCGCTCTCATTGTACGACTTCTAGTTATCCTACCAGAGACATTACTTCTTCCGCTTCCTCAATGGGAAGAAGGTCAATGGTTAGCCTCCGGTATTTGTACAAATGATAATCTGGGTTAGGTAACCAAATTTCTTTGACAAAGCCGGGATAATAAAATATCAAAGAGCCATCTTGATCATGCTTAAGAGTATGTCCTTGCACTAAGTATTCTTCATCAATGAATTCTCTTTCATTTCCAATATACTCAAATAAAGAATATTCTAGTGCTCCTACACTAGTAGCAATACGGGTAATCAATGAAGTGCATTCAATTGGACCTGCCCTTGGAATGTAATCTAACTATTGTGTCATCATGGCAATAAATGGAGCAACTTTTATATTTTTAATCATAATCTATGCATGAAGCATAAAGTAGGGTTGTGCAAGTGGCATTCCTAGGTGCACTACATCTGACCTCACCATTTAAATCTTGCCAAAAACTTTGTTTGTTAAACTTAGGCAAAGCGTCTAAATCTAGCAAACAACGTTTATGGAAGCCTAGAATTTCACTTAATTCTTTCGGTAGGATCTTGTATTCTTTTTTAAATAATCTAAAAATAATACCATCCAATCCTATTTTGAGTGTGCAAAGGAATAGTATGGAGAGAAGGCGTGAACCTTTCTCCTCTATGTGAGCAAAGTTTTCCCATCCTAATGCACACCAATAGAAAATAATTCGGAGTCCATACCTATTTTGGAGATCAAATCCGTATCATAAGCTTTCGTAAGTGAAAACTCATGATCTTGGAGGAGCTTGCGTGCTTGACCTTCAACTTCACTTTGGATGTCGAGGTCTGCGTCGTGAAGAAGTTGGTGTGGGTTGCTCTTCTCACCCATGGGAGTGTACTCTCCTACACTCCTCCTCTGTGAACATGGTGTAGCAACGGAAGAGGGGCATGCACTTGAGTCTCCACCATGGCTTGAGCTTGCAGCCTACTTCCTCTTTCCAAATAACCTTTTCGTTCCTTTCATGGCCACAACAAGCAAGAACGCAACAAGGCAAAAACTCGAAAGAGGTGATGTTACTGAAAACAAAACCCTGGTGAATTTTTCCTTGAAGAACTTGATAGCAAATTGCAAATGCAAATTTTTTTGAGTTGGGAATTGATCAAGAGTAATGCAATGAAGAGCAAGAAAACAATGTGAGCAGGAGTGACTTTGGGGATGTATGAAATGAGGTGAAGTGCGAGGACAAGAGCTCCTCATGGCCACCTTTTATAGTGTGCAATACCCAACGGTCACTAGCGAACTAAATGTAGCCGTTGGAGGAGAGAGAGCCAAATTGGCTCCTTCCCCTAGCCGGCCGAACAGGGGGGTCAGCCGAACTGACAAGTGGGATCCCTTTTCTCCCTTTTGGCAGGTGGATCCCCAACAGCTATGGGATTAGCATGTTGGTGAATTACCACTTTTGGAGCTCAGAAAAATTGTTTTCCAAAAAAATTCCCTTTTCAAAACCGAACAATTTTCTTTTTGTGAAAAAAAGAAAAAAATGATACTTGATAATATAAGATTCTCAACTTGCTAATAAAATCAAATATGCAGTGGGGAGAATCAAACTAAATGAGAATATCCAAATAAAGAGAAAAGAAAAAGAAAGAAAAAGGATAACTACCAATTTAACCTATTGGATAGGTCTCACCACCGTCCGATGAGATTGACATTACTCCTTCTTCATTTCTTGACATCCGGGACCGGAGGGCTGGGCTCGAACGGCTTGTCTTGCTTCTTCCGCCATACCTTCTTTGGCGGCTTGGTGTACTTGGGCCTTTGAGCAGGCCCGGACTTTTCTGTCTTCTTGGGGTGTCGGCGTGGACGATAAGATGGGTTTTTCGTATAGATCAAATTCCTCATGAATGCAATGAGTGGGTCCACTTTTGTACATGTGATTTTGACCTCTTGAATGTGTTTAACATTTCGCCCATACTTGATACGGATCATGGAGCATTGCTCCAACTTTGGGCGAAAGATAAACTTCTCCTCCTTGCCATTGATATGGAAGTGGATTTCTCCAACTCCCACATCTATGCGAGCCTTCGCGGTGCTTAGGAATGGACTCCCAAGAATGAGCGGTGTATCCTTCTCGACCTCCATGTCGAGCACCACGAAATACACGAGTATGAAGCAATTCTAGATTTTCATTGGGACATCTTTGGCAATACCCGCCGGATAACGGACTGAGGAATCAGCCAGTTGGAGCTGCATTGGTGTTGGAGTAAGTTCCGTGAAGTTTAGCTAGTCGAGAACCACCTTGGGCATCACACTCACACTTGCTCCAAGGTCACAAAGGGCCTTGTCAAAGTGGTGTACACCAATTGAGCATGAGATTGTAGGACATCCGGGGTCCTTCAGCCAGTTGCCCCCTTGTAGACAAATCATGTTGGCACTTTCCATAGGAGGTTGAAGTTGTCCTGGCATCTTGCCATTCTCCATTGGAGGAACATAAAATGCCACTTGAGCCAATTATGTTTCCAACATCTTGTTAAAGCTCAACTGATTCTTGAAGGCTGAGGATAGTCCTTCAATCTTGGCACTAATGTTCTCTAGGGTCTTGTCATTCGCGGACAGCTTCTTGGATATAGCCTCATTGATCTTCAGATGGCCAAGGACAAGTTCTCTCAAGTTGGGTTGATTTCAATTTTTGCCATTGTTGTTGTACCCTCCTTGAAAGAATGGGCGTGGTCGGCCACACCCTTGACCTCCTAGACGATAGTTGTTGTTTCGATTATTGGCTACATATAGGGCATCCTCATGGGTTTATGGGCAGTCATTGTCCAAATGGCCCATGTTGCCACAGACTTCACAAGTGATGTGAGAGTCTAAGGCATAGGCATTGTCACATGCCTCACCATTGCCTTGTCTATCAATTTTCATCATAAGGAGGTCCAATTTGGCAGCGATCATGTCCACCTCCTTCAAGGTATGCATGCCTCGCTGGTGGGTATGGAGACGCCCGTCGCTCCAACCCATGTTTGACACTATCTTCTCAATCAAATCTTTGGCTTTGGACACCATTAATGATAAGAAGGCACCTCTAGCAGCAGCATCAACAAGGTAACGGGCGGAAGGGATCAACCCATTGTAGAAGTTTTGGATAATTAGCCAATCATCCATCCCATGGTGGGTACAGAATAGGATATACTCATGTAGCCTTTCCCAAGCCTCGGGAATAGATTACTTGGCATCTTGCTAAAAGATGGAAATTCTTCCACGTAGGGCATTGGTCTTGACCAACGGGAAAAACATGGCAAGGAATGTTGTAGAACATTTCTCTCAAGTATCTACAACACTTCGGCTCGCGTAGAATCACTGTTTTGCTCTCCCAAGAAGAGATAACAGGAACAACCTAAGACAGACAGCATCGGGGGATACATCCTTTATCTTAAAAGTGATGCATATCTGAAGGAACTATTGCAGGTGAGCACTTGCATCCTCGTTACCCTTCCCACAAAATGGGTTGGCTTACACCATAGTGATTAGGCCAGTCTTGCTTTTGAAGTTTACGTCTCCTGTATTAACAGTGGGCCCAACAGGCACATCGTTAGCACAGGGAGCCAAAAGCTCACGAAGGGTCTTCTAGGCCATTGGTGTTTCGGTTGTTGGTGCAGTTGTGCTGGCTTGCTTTGCTGCTCGAAGCTTCTAAGAAGTTATGACACGAAGTCGATCTCTCAGGAGGGACCTAGGATTCTCAACAAAGTTTTTCGACAAGTGGAAACCAGACATACACTACCCGTTTTCACATAAAATGCAAAAACAAAGAAGGGTCATCCTACTAAAACCTACCAGGATTCTATCCTGTTAACCCAATCATACAATACTTCGGCTTCCTTCCCTGGCAACGGCGCCAGAAATGCTTGTTGATATTTCCTATGCACTACTAACAATTCATCCCTAGGAGGGGTGCTAGAAATGTTTGTTGGTAGGTTTTAATTCTCAAGTGAGCGTCTGCAAGCGCACGGAAACAATCAATTAGCATTTCCCCTTTTGAAGAGTATTCCCAAAGAGTGTCATTTATATTTTCCCAAAGGAAGGCTAGATGGAAGTAAAACAATCATCAAGTGGAAAAGGCTAGGTTGATCTAGGTAGGGTTCTAGCAAGGATGGGTTAATTTAAAAGTGTAGGTAGTGTGACACACACAAGAATATCCTACCCTAAGGGGATAAATGAGGTAATAGAGGGACTAAGCTAAGAGTTAGGTAGATACTCCTACTATGCTTCTAATATACATATACATAGCCTAAGTTAGTTACTAATGATTATATTAATTATGAATTCTCATGCTAAGTGGTTTACACATCGGGCACAGGTTTACCCCTAGCAACACTAGGTGACTCCAGCCAAGAGCCTGTGGCATAGCCAAACGTGGAGGATTACAAAGGATAGACAGGGTTGTCACCACCTACTGCCTACCTCTTCAACCCGTAGGTCTACGAGACATTCAACGCTACTCTCTATCCTAGCACCATGCTAGCATATTAAGTAATTACCTTAAGAGCCTAGGTACAAGCCATCCTAAGGAAATGAACTAAATCATTGTTGAATCAATGTTAATTCATAGCATAAGTGATTCATATTAACATAGTCATATCATAGCTAATTAGACTATAGTGGAGGTTTATAGTGTTTATGATAATGTAATAAGAATGGTATAGCACAATCATAAATACTATTCCTACCACATATATGGAATCCACAATCAAATAAGAGACACTTCATCGAAGTATATGAACAATAGTAGACTAAAGATATCATCTTTATTATGAATAAAGTCACAAATACAAATAGGAATATGGGAGACATACCTTTCCCAATTGGTAAGAGACTCCTTCTACTCCTCTCCTACTTGGACAATGGACTAGAGAATCTCCACTCTACAACCTATACTCCTCTAAACCTATGGAGAGTAGTGAATACAATGGATCTATACTCAAGAGGTGTGTGTTGAAGTGAGGGGTGAGGGTCCTATTTATAGCTTGGAGAAGAGTTGGTTCCCGCCACCAAAAGCGCGCGAATCAGTCACCCATGACCTCTTCAAGTCGGGCGGAGCAAACACATGGCGTTTGACCGCGTTTGGCGCCAAGACCTAGTCGGCCGACTCCCGTTGGGGTTGTGCTTCCTCCAGGTCTCTGCCAAGTGGGTCCCATTCCTTTATATGGGTGCTACACCATTGGATGGCCTGGAATACTTTTCTTTGTGGGCCATTTGATCCATATGGTGCTTGTCGAAGTGTTTGATACGACACTTCCCCCGGACCCACTGAGGAGCAGCCTGCAAAGGTTCTTTTATGGTTGGGGCACGTAAAGATCAAGATCAAGATGGTGACCTAAGAAATTTACATGGTTCAGGCCACCTGAGCGTAACACCCTACTCCACGGGGTTTGCGTAATTGTATTGAGCGAGTGCGTTTGCTAAGGTCAGGTCAAATCAGGTTCTGATTCCCCTCCCATTCGTGCGGTGGAGCCCTTTTATAGTTCTAAGGACTGACCGTTACAAAGCTGGCCTAGCCCGACATGTGGCCCTGTCGTGCTTAATGACCTAATACACTGTCTAAATAGTATTAAGTATAATTAATAGTGTGGTAACATGCCTTCATGGCAGCGTTACCCCTATTAACGATGCACTGATCACGTGTCATTAATATGGTATTAATGACACATTATCAAACCTTGTAACTGCTGCTTTAACCGTCCTTGAATGTTTGTAACGAATATGATCTGCTCGTATTTCTGTTAGGGATAAAGGTCCGGAGGCTCCACATGTGGCAGATCCAGAGCTTTCCCTTGCGGAAGGGTAGGTCCGGGGTTGCTATACACGTGTCGATACCGGAGCTCCTCTCTGACGGGGCTAGGTCCGGGGATGTTGTACACGTGTAGTCGCCGGAGCTTCCCTTGGTTGGAAGTTTTGTTCCGGTCTTATTTTACACGTGTTAACCCAGGAGCCAGCCATGTGAGGGGAGCAGGTCCGGTGCAACATGACATGTGGGACCTGCAAGGGCCTTCGACTCTGACGAGTGGAACTTTCTTGCACTTTTTGCGGTATCGTGGGGTACCCAGTATGTAGGGTACTGACAGTGGCCCCCTGGCCCACCTCTGGGAGAAACCCTTTGGGTTAAGTTGTTCTATCGGAGGTGGGGCCATTCTCGATTCCTGCGCTTTGATTTTCAAAAAGTCCTCTGATGCCCCGATAGAGTGACGGTCCGAGAGTGAACCTTCGACGCCTGGCTTGTTATGAATACGACACATGAGATCTTTGAGTGTGGATCTCACGCAATTGAAAGTCGCCAGTTCCCAATACGAAAATTGTATCGATTCCGCGTGTCCTGTCAGAGCGCTGACTTTGGGTTTCCCGCCGCCCATCATGGCAACGGTTGGCCTTGGGTAAGGACCTCGATCTCTTCATCGGGGTGGCCCTAGGCCCACTCGCCATTGTCAGGGTAGATTTTTGAAAAGTGTTTTTGATCTCATTGTGGTTTCCATCCAAGCATCACAAAGGCTTACTTAAGAAGGAAAGTTGCACGGTTTGAGGACTCTTTATGCCTTCAATCATCTTTGCGCTCAGAGCCTCCTAAACTCCGCCTAACTTTCCATCCTTTGCTCCACTTTGCCACGATGGAGTTGGGTCTCCCCAAGAGCCGCCTCAAGAGCGATGATGATCTGAAGAAGGTTCGGACCTACATGGGGTGGACTCTTTACTCCTTCAACCATCTGGTCCGCGCCGGCAAGCTCCCGTTGAAGAAGGAGCGCGACGGTGACATGGTGTACTTCACAGCGTACACCATGGTGGGATTCATTCCACCTTTCTCGAATTTCCTTTTGATGCTGCTGGACTTCTATGGTCTGCGGCTGTACCACCTTGGCCCCCATTCTCTTCTTCTTGTGGCGACATTTGTCCACTTCTGCGAGATGTGGGTGGGTATCCCCCCTGCTTCGAGCTTTTCCACACCTTCTTCACCATACACACCACCGGAAGGGGTCCGAGTTTCTTGGCTTCTACTATTTTGTGAAGCGCAAGAACTGCCCCTACAAATACTTGAAGTCGTTTCCTTCCGACAAGTGGGATGACTAGAAGAAAGATTGGATCATCGTCACGACAGAGGAGCACGATAAATTGGAGTCGCCCGAAGGTCTCCCCAATGTTGACACTGATGCATGGAGTGTGGTTCCAGTGCTATCAAATTCCTTCAACCCTGTCTTGACCAGGATCCGCGAGTGCGTGGAAGGTGGAGTGACCCCCGGGATGGTCTTCTGCAACTTCCTGGTCAACAGGTGGGCTCCGCTGAAGAAGTGGGAGAAACTCACGTGGGCCCTCAACAGCGTGATGGATGAAGACCGGATTGAAATCGGTCTAAAATCCAACTTGGATGATTAATCCTTGGAGTTTCATTTGAAGAAATTCCAGCATGGGATTAATGTCAACGGCGATGACTTGGCTCTACCAGCAGCCTTCCTCCCCCTGAACATGGAGGCACAGTTCAGTAGGGAGCTCCGGAGGAGCATGCCGGTGCTTGACGACCTTGGCGAGGTAGAAAGGCATCCAACCACCGGATTGGCGATTCCCAAAGCTTCCGAAGGTGATCCTGCCTCCGCCCCGAGCCAAAGGACTGAAGATGTCGGCAAAGGCAAGGGCAAAGAGCCAGCTGAGCCTTCCAGCCGGAAGAGGAATTTGAAGCACGCTGATGGGAGGTCTGTCAGGCCTGCTCCTTCCACGACGGCTGCTTCTCCCCAGAGGGGGAGGTCTTATGTAGCTACTCCTGCTTCGGTGCAAACTTCTTCAAGAGGCATAAGCTCCGGGCAGTCGACCCTGGCCTTAGTGCTGGCTAGAAGCTCCAGGTTCGAGAGTTCTTCCTAGCGAAGGGAAGCTCCGGTCGAAGGAACTTCGGCGGCTGCGAATGTTTCTCAACTGAGGTCCGAAGCAGTTGTCTCACCAGATTTGGTGGGCTCTAGCTCCGGGCCTCAGAAGAAGAGGTTCTAAGGTGACTGGGGTGGTAGCATCCCGACGTAAGCGTTGGTCGCTCACCGTAAAATGCTAGTCTTGTTTTTGATGTGTTCTTAATCTTCTCTTCCCTTTGTTTCCAGGGTGTCGAAGAAAGGACCCGGAGCTTCAGCACCTGTTGCAATGGCTGGGGCTGCACCTGCCGAAGCTCCAACTCCGATCATTGAGTCACCTCGTCAAGCGGAGGCGGAAGTTGTGGCAGCTCCAGCGCCATCTCTCGTGAGCTTGGACTCAGAGTCCTCACCCGAAGCTCCTGTGGTAGCGCCGGACCGCAGAAGGGAAGTTGAAGATGTACCCCTGGCGACGGAGGCTGATGCTCCAGCATCGGCGATGCCAGAAGTTCCGGCTTTCGAGCCGGAAGTTGCCAAAGCCCGTGCTGCTGAGCCGGAAGTAGCTGAAGCCCCGGCTATTGAGCTGGAGATCACCCAAGCTCTGGCCCTTGTGCCGGAAACGGTTGAAGATCCGGTGGCTGAGCCGAAAGTAGTAGAGGGTCTGGCTGTTGAGCCGGAGGTAGTCGCCGTGCCGGAGCCCGAGCCAGCGGTGGTTGAGGCCCCAATTGAAGCTTCGGCTGCTGCTCCAGAGGTGGTGGTCCCGGAGGTACCTGAGCTGGAGCCGGAGCAGCCCGAAGGATGGGCGACAGATCTCCCGACTTCGGAGCCGTTGACTGAAGACCTGGAAGTGGCGCCTTCAACTGCTCCGGAGGTGGAAGTTCCCCCAGCGGGTTCTTCTGCTACCGCTGAAGGGTTCCAGGAGAGCGTACCTAGCACTACGGGAGTACAGGGGACCACTATCTTAGAGTGGGACCCAATTTTTGTGGCGGAGAACCCGTTTGAGCTTGCGGAAATGGTCCCGACAGGCCCAGAGCCTATCCCTCTTGCGTTGTCCATAGACAACACCTGCTCAAGCCTCCGGCAGGTCCAGCTTTCCTTTGATCATGAGAGCAAAGCCTTGGAGAAGGATCGCAACACCTTGAGGCATTGGCGCAACAGACTCCATTTTGAGGCCAGGCTTGCTCAGACAAGGCTGGCTGACCAGAATGAATGGATTAAGGGGGAGAAGGCCCGGTTAGAATATTGGGATAAATTAATGGAAGAGAAGAAGGTCGCCATCTGGGCTCTTGATGATAACTCCAGGGAAATTCTGGAGCAAGCTAAGGAGAGACGTGACGCTACTGACGAGCGTTACGAAAAGCTCGCTGAATTGAATGAAACTCCCCTAAAGCGTCATGCGGACCTGCAGGCGAGGGAGGAAAAACTCCTGGGGCAGCAGGAGGATGTGGTGAGGAGAGAGGCGGAGGTCACCCAGAAGTTGACTCTGGGTGAGAAAAATTTGGCAGATTGCAGCAAAAAGTAGATCTATGGAAGGAGGAAGAGAGGAAGAAGAACTGGAAGGTGGGGCAAGAGCTCTCGAAAAGAGAGTCTGATGTTGCCGCTAGGGAGGAGAGAGTCAAGGGCAAGGAAAAGGACCTAGCTGAGAGGCGGAACGGCATCCAACTCCGGGAGACGAAGCTAGCCGACCGGGAGAAGCAGGTTGCTGAGAACATGCAGCAGCATGCTAAGTTGGCCGAGCGGCTTGCCCGTGAAGGTTCGGAGCTTGCGGCCGCCTGGAGGTCACTGGAAGAGCTGTAGAGCTCGAAGGCGACTGAGTCCTTGATGGTATGGGACTTCCTGGGGCGTGCGGACAGGGCCCTTTTGCCTCTTAGTTTCAGTCCAGTACGCCCAGAGGACCCAGCACAGGAGCTGGACCAGACGCTAGCGGCACCTGGCTCTACTGGCAGCAAAGTCGACGCGATGGGTGACTTCATCGCCGATCAGCTGGAGACGGAGGGTAAATCCTTGGCCAAGAACGTCGCTGAGTATGTCTTGGCATGTTACCGAAGTTGAGACCCCCAATTCTCCCTTGATCCGGTCTTTGAAGTAATCATCGTGGAGGAGGAGGATGTCGCCAGGGCTAGTGTCTAAGAAGCTGCTGAGAAGGTTACTTCGTTTTTGCACAGGACCTAGATCCTCTAGTAGCTAGGACTTTTCTCCTTTTGTCCCTTGTAATCTCAATTTTATAATCCAGTTCTTTTGACTAATGAAATCTTCCTTTTTGCCTTGAATTTCACTTTGTCTTCAATATACTGTGTCGTGTCTTGTTGGCCCCCTGGTACATGTGTACAGTTGAGGTGTGTACATGTACCAGAGGTTATAACAATATGATCATGACTTGGTTGCTTCGTCGGAGCTTAGTAGCTCCAGCGTCAACATATTAGACGTTGACGATGGACCAATATTGGGAGATGTCGGAGCTTAGTGGCTCTGGCGTCGTCCACCATCGCTATGAATTTTTGTTTTTCCTGCACATTAAAGGCAAAACAGAAAGTAAAATTCGTCCTCTTTTCTATAAATTTGTTGTGACTTATTATTCTTATTTGGACTTTAGATCCGAAGAAACTCAACATGATAACAAGTGTTTTGATAGAATCTTACTAGATCCACATGCCTTTTTAGTACTCACCCTACTAAGGCATGTCGGGGTGTAGGTAGAGCGGCGTACTTAGGGTGCAGGACCAAGCTAAGTCGATAGCGCACTCCGGACCTATGTTGGCTTGGCATTCAGGTAAGTAGGCTATGAAGCAATGTTAAGATCCAAAAAGACTATCAATAAGGCTTGTAATGCATGTGAATTATTTGAAACAAAGTTCAAAAAGATTTGCACAACTTCATTATAGACAAGTGAGGTAAAAATAATTTGATATATTGAGCCTTGTACAAAAAGTAATTGCATGTGGAGTCTGTTTTCACACAACAATGCCTTTCATTATAGGTCCGAATTACAGGGGAGACAAGGACACACTTAGGGTGCTGGACCCTTCTAAATGTGCTATACATCTTGTACTAGCCCAGAGCAAGTAGTTACACTTTTAGTGTTGTGACTGTGTCAAGTGTTACTTGAACTTCCCGGACCCTCCCGGAGGGGTCCAGATGTTCTCCTAGAGGACTTGCTCGTCTCTGTATAATGACTCTACAACATGCATTGTGTGTAATTGCAGACTCACCTTCGTGATTCTAAGCATAAAACTTACGGAGGTGCTTGATGTTCCAAGGATTGGGAAGTGGGATCCCATCCTCAACTACCAAGCGAACACACCCTGGTTGGGATACTTTAATGACTCGGAAGGGACCTTCCCAGCTGGGGGAAAGTTTGTTCATCCCTTCACGGCTTAGTATCTTTCGAAGCACCAGGTCACCTTCTTCAAGCTGTCGATCACGCACATGCCTTTGATGATAGCGCTGGAGCGCTTGGCGATAACGTGCATTCCGAACAGCTACTTGGCCCCTTCCCTCGTCGACGAGGTCAAGGTCTTCACGCCGGAGCTGGTCCCGCGTGGCTTTGTCGAAGGTCCGAACCCAGAGGAACCCCAAGGTGATCTCCGGAGGAAGGACTGCTTCAACTCCGTACACTAGGAAGAATGGAGTCTCCCAGTTGACCGGTTAGGTGTTGTCCTATTCCTCCATAATGTGGACGGAAGCTCTTCAATCCAGTTAGCTCCATGCTTTTTCAAGCGCTCATATGTGCGCGTCTTGAGTCCTTTTAAGATTTCTGCATTTTCTCTCTCGGCTTGGCCATTGCTTGCTGGATGAGCTACCGAAGCGTAGTTAAGCTAAATACCATGTCTTTGTAATATTCTTGGAATGCAACACTTGTAAATTGAGTTCCATTATCAGTTATGTCTTTGTTTGGAACTCCAAATCTACATATAATGGACTTCAAGAACTTGATTGTTGATTGTTTGTTGATTGTTACTACTGGAGTTGCTTCTGGCCACTTGGTGAACTTGTCGATTGCGACATATAGAAACCTGTGAGCTCCGATGGATTTTGGGAAAGGTCCCAAGGTATCCATGCCCCACACAGCGAATGGCCATGTAGGAGGTATCATTTGTAGTGATTGAGCCGGTGTGTGAATCTGTTTGGCGTGAAACTGACATGCTTCACATTTTTTCACTAGCTCAACTGCATCCTGAAGTGATGTAGGCCAGTAAAAGCCATGCCGGAAGGCTTTACCGACCATCGTGCGAGAAGATGCGTGGTTCCCGCACTCGCCTCCGTAGATTTTCGTGAGAAGATCGCGGCCTTCTTCTCTTGCAATGCACCGCATTAGGATGCCATTGGGACCGCGTCAATAGAGATCCCCTTCTACCAACGTGTACCTTTTAGCCAATCTGACAATCTGGTCAGCGGATACACTATCTTCAGGAAGGATATTGTCTTTCAAGTAGCTCCGGATCTTCGAGATCCATGCATCGGAGCTAACTTGAGCTTCTGAGTCTTGCGTGCTGGGTTGCTCGGAGCTTCCGACAGCACCTACAACCTTTGGTGAACGCCATGGTAACAGGGCCACCGGGACCACCAGCTTCGAGGTGCTGGTCTCGCCCCCTTCGCTCAGTTCGGCAGGCTCATCTGTTGGTTTTGACAACCTCTGGACGAAGATTCCGTCAGGAGCCGGAGCTCTGGTTGAGGCTTTCGTCGAGAGTTCATCGGCTTCGGAGTTATGATGGCGTTGAATATGATGGAGATCTAGGACTTCGAAGTCCTTCTGAAGCCTCTGGACTTCAAGGAGATAAGAAGCTAATTGAGAATTGTTGCAGGAACATTCACCTTTCACTTGTTTGATGACGAGTTGTGAATCTCCCTTTACCAACAGCTGTTTTACACCATAAGATAGTGCCACCTTGAGTCCATAGATGAGGGCTTCACACTCTGCCATATTGTTGGTTTCCTTGAAATCAAGGTGTACCATGTACTTGACCTTCTCTCCGGTCGGAGCCAGAAGAAGGAATCTAGCTCCGGCCCCCTGTTTCTGCACGGAGCCATCAAAGTAGAGGATCCAGCGAGGCTCAGTGAATACCGGGACTTTGAGCTCTGGTTTCTTCTCACTGTGGCCCCCACGGTTTGACGGAGAGGGGGTCCATTCCGCCAGAAAGTCAGCCAAGGCTTGTCTCGACACGAATTCTAGATCAAATTCTTCCAGCTCCGCTACCCACTTTGCAATATTCCCAGTAGAATTAAGGTTATGCAAAATTGCACGTAGTGGAAAAGAAGTTACCACTGATATTTTGTGGGCTTGGAAATAGTGGCAAAGCTTTCTTGAGGCGATAAGAACTGTGTAAAGTAGTTTATGCACCTCAATGTATCTTGTCTTGGCGTCATGGAGTACTTCACTGATGAAGTATACAGGGCGCTGAATGGTCCGGACCCTTTAAGAAGGACCTGGAGCTTCCTCTCCATTGACCCGGACCCCGCTGCAGGGTCTCGGTTCTTCTTCTGGAATTTTCTGGCCCCTGCCGAAGGAACCCAGAGCTTCCTCTAGAATGACCCGGACCCTCCCAGAGGGGTCTGGATCTTCTTGTTCAGCAGTAGTTACTCCTTCATTTGAAGGAGGTTGATCCTCCAGTATCTCGCCTTGAGGATCCGTGCCTGAGTGTTGGTACCCAGACTCGCCTTCAGGTAGCTCCGGACCCTCCCGGAGGGGTCTTGACTACTGAATTGGGGATGGCTCCATTATTTCCGCGACCAGGACCATACTGACAACCTCTGTAGTTGTTGAAATGTAAAGCAGTAAAGGCTCACCAGGGTTTGGAGCTACTAGGATTGGTAGTGTGGTGAGGAGCGGTTTCAGCTCTCGAAATGCCTTTTTTGCTTCTTCAGACCAATGAAATGGTCCATACTTCCTCAAGAGTTTGAAGAAGGGTAGCGCCCATTCTGCCAGTCTTGATATAAACCGGTTGAGCGCAGCTAGACATCCAGTCAACTTTTGGACATCTTTAATGCGGGCTGGGGGCCGCATTTCTTATATAGCCTTGATCTTCGCCGGATTTGCTTTGATTCCTCAATGAGCCACCAAGAACTCCAGAAGCTTTCTGGAGCTAACCCGAAGACACACTTGTCCGGGTTCAGCTTGGTGCGCGTAGTGTGCAGCTTGTCAAAGACGGCTTGTAAGTTGTCAAGGAGTGACTCCTTGTTTTTGATCTTCACGACGATGTCATCAATATACACTCCACCAAGTCTCTAATTAGCTCTCCAAATATTTTGTACATAGCTCGCAAAAATGTTGAAGCAGCATTTTTAAGACCAAATGGCATGGCAGTATAACTATACAATCCATCTACTGTTATGAAGGCAATATGCTCTTCATCTTCCTTGGACATTTGGATTTGATGATATCCAGAATATGCATCTAAGAAACACAGTAGTTCACACCCGGAGGTGGAGTCCATTATCTGATCTATTCTAGGTAGTGGAAATAGATCTTTTGGACATGCCTTATTTAAGGTGGTGTAGTCGATACACATCCGAAGCTTCCCACCAGCCTTGGGTACAACAACTGGGTTTGCCAGCCATTTGGATGGAGACTTCCTGGATGAATCAAGCTTCGAGAAACTTCTTAATTTCTTGTCGGATGAAGTTTTGCCGCTCGATTGATTGCTTCCGATGCTCTGGTGTACAGGCCGAGCGGTCTGGGTAAATCTTCAGATTGTGCTCAATCACTTCCCTAGGGATCCCAGGCATTTGTGACAGGTTGCTAGGGAAACACGTCGACATTAGCCCGGAGAAAAGTGATGAGCGCGAGTTCCTATTTGTTGTTCAGACCCCCCCGATATACGGGTAGTCTCACCAGCATAGGAACCAATTTGGACGACTTTGACGGGAATGTCGGCGTCGCCGCTTGGTTGCCCACGAGGTGCGGAGGTAGAGCCTTTGTGATGAATGCTTGGAGGATTCGCAGCTGGCTCCTTACCAGATGCTTCCTCTTGCGCTGTGGTTTAGCACATAGAGTTCTTCCAGTGCAGTAACTCCTGAGGTACGATCTCTGTGGATCCGGAGAACGCCCGTAGGTGTTGGCATCTTCAACACCAAATAACCATAATGGGCAGCAGCCATAAACTTGAATAAAGCTGGCTTGCCCAAAAATGGCATTGAAAGGCAGACTGATCTACGCTACGTCGAAGATCAATTCTCGGTTCTGTAGTTCTCACGGGTCCCAAAGGTCACCGGGAGTATAATGGAACCAAGAGGAGTAATGGTTCCCGACCTACTCCGGAGAAAGGTCGGGATGGGCGAAGGTCCGAAGGACAAATCTGAAGCTTAACGAAAGCTTTGAAGCTTATGAGGTTTAGTCCGGAACCTCCGTACACCATGACATGGTGGATTTGAATATTGTTAATGGTGGGTGACACCATCAACGGTAGTTGACCAGCCCCGATCATGTTTCGGGGGCAGTCCGAAGTATCGAAAATGATGGGTGTGTCCATCCACTTCCAATGTGGTTCTGCCTTAGCAGCAGGAGCTACCATGGCCATGTCCCGCTGCATTGTCTTGAGGATGCAATGATAGGTGATGTCTCAAGACCACCATAGATGGTGTTCAGTGTTTTCCGGTGCTCGTTGTTAGAGACATCGGAGTCGTCATCGACAGTGTTGTAGACGACTTTCAAAACCTTTTTGGGGTCCGGGAAACCTAGCTCCTCTTCAGCTGGAGCTTCTTCAACTTTTTGTTTTCCTTCCCTTTGACTGAAAAGAGCTTCTTCCCGACGCTTGTTGTAGCGCTCGGCAAGGTTTTGGACCTCCCGGCACTCTTCCAAGTTGTGTCGATTCGTCTCGTGAATCGGAAACCATGCTTTGGAACTGTTGCTGTCCTCTGATGAAGGACGAGGTCACTTCTCAGGGCGTGGCCCCTGGCTTCTAGGGCTGCAGCAGCAATAGTTGGAGCGTCGGCCAACGACTTCTTTTTGCCGTTGGGCTTCTTCTTCTTCTTCTTCTTCTTCTTCTTCTTCTTCTTCTTCTTCTTCTTCTTCTTCTTCTTCTTCTTCTTCTTCTTCTTCTTCTTCTTCTTCTTCTTCTTCTTCTTCTTCTTCTTCTTCTTCTTCTTCTTCTTCTTCTTCTTCTTCTTTTCTTCTTCTTCTTCTCTTCTTCTTCTTCTTCTCTTCTTCTTCTTCTTCTTCTTCTTTCTTCTCTCTTCTTCTTCTTCTTCTTTTCTTCTTCTTCTTCTTCTTCTTCTTTCTTCTTCTTCTTCTTCTTCTTCTTCTTCTTCTTCTTCTTCTTCTTCTTCTTCTTCTTTCTTCTTCTTCTTCTTCTTCTTCTTCTTCTTCTTCTTCTTCTTCTTCTTCTTCCTCTTCTTCTTCTTCTTCTTCTTCTTTCTTCTTCTTCTTCTTCTCTTCTTCTTCTTCTTCTTCTCTTCTTCTTCTTCTTCTTTCTTCTTCTCTTCTTCTCTTCTTCTTCTTCTTCTTCTTCTTCTTCTTCTTCTTCTTCTTCTTCTTCTTCTTCTTCTTCTTCTTCTTCTTCTTCTTCTTCTTCTTCTCTTCTTCTTCTTC
Source organism: Tuctoria greenei (assembly GCA_036927565.1). Taxonomy (NCBI): domain Eukaryota; kingdom Viridiplantae; phylum Streptophyta; class Magnoliopsida; order Poales; family Poaceae; genus Tuctoria; species Tuctoria greenei. The sequence goes on along the minus strand of JAYESD010000002.1, from coordinate 269,177,659 downwards.
TTTTCTTCTTCTTCTTCTTCTTCTTCTCTTCTTCTTCTTCTTCTTCTTCTCTTCTTCTTCTTCTTCTCTTCTTCTTCTTCTTTCTTCTTCTTCTTCTTCTTCTTCTTGCTTCTTCTTCTTCTTCTTCTTCTTCTTCTTCTTCTAGGTAGCTGCTTCAGTTTTGGAGGACTTCTGGTTGGCCTCCAAAGCTGGCTTGGAGTGCATTTCACAGCCCTCCGCAGCTCTAGCGCATTTGTTGGCTAGGCTGAAGAGTTCTTGTGACGCTTGTAACTTCTTTAACAACCAGCTTCTCTAGCATCTTCTTATCTCGAACACCCTATCTGAATGCAACGATAACAGAAGAGCTCGATATAGAAGGAATGGTATTTCGTACTTGAGAGAATCGCTGGATGAAGGACCGTAGCGATTCCCCGACGTTTGCTTTACAGCAAATAGGTCCAGTTCAGTGTTGGGTCGGGTGTAGGATCTCTAGAAGTTGGCAGTGAATTGCTGCATAGTTCCGCCCAACTATTAATGGAGTCAGGTGGAAGACTCATGAACCAGGACCTTGCAGTCCCGGTAAGGCCACCGGGAAGTAATTGGCCATTACAGCCTCATCACCTCCCACTGCCAATTTGGCAGTTGAGTAGATTTGAAGAAATTCGGCGGGGTTGACTGTCCCGTCGAATTTTTCCGGTAAGTGAGGCCGAAACTTCTGTGGCCATCTGACCATGCGTAAATGCATGGCCAGGGCAGAACAACCCTCCTCCTATTCCTTGAGGAGCAGGGTTGTCCTGAGCCTCTTGCTTTCATGAGCACACTCGATATGGACACGACCGTCCTATTGCCGATAACGGCGATCAGTTCTGACCGTAGGTCATGAGAAAGAATCCTGGTGATGGTATGGGTGCGTCGCGCCCCGGGGGCAATGAAGTCACCTGCTGGGAGGCAACACGTCTCCTTTGTTGAGAAGCTTGTGGACCAAGCCCGCCGGACAGGGTCCGTCGTTGTGAAGGTGCTCACCCTGAAGGGGGAGGACCTT